>VDFB02267615.1:130969-141600 GCA_007258455.2 Sequoia sempervirens | reverse complement strand
TTTTTTCCAGTCATGTCATGTCTTTGATGAAATTTCACAGTTGAATTGAGTAAGCAATCCTTGTATGTTTTGATCTTTGAAGTGTAGAATTTTAATTTTTTTATAGCTATTCAACTAAGGTGAATTTTTTGGATTTTACTTGGTGGTTTTAACTTTCCAGGCGAGATCCTTTGTTCCTCATCAAGGAGAAGAAGCTTGTAATGGAGCCTACTCCAAACATCACAACTAATGAATGGTTCATAAGGCACAAAACTTGCTGAAGGTTTTGCAAATGGTATTGCAAGCTAAGTGGACTTAACCTTGATGAAAACTATGTGGTTAAGCATGCTTGAACTGGAGTAGTACTAGGATGGGTGACCTCTCAGGAAGGCCCAGTGCTTCACCTCTATAAGCATCACCTAGATGCAATGAGTGCTAAGTGGACCATTCATTATCATGAGAGATGGGTTCTTGTGAACCACTACTCATGAATCATGGGTCAATGAGTTTGACTTGTAAAGCTACACAGTTGAATCTTGATAGCAATATCACAATTTGACACGTGGAAAATACCTCCTACTTATTAAAATCAAACATTTCAATAGGAATTATCTAATGTTGGATTAACTTGGCTATATTGTAATGGATTTTGGTAGTAATTAGCATATGCATGTTGAATATTACATGTTGCAAAAACCATAGATTTGTTTTGAGAAATATTAGATTTACAATTTTTAGGTTTATTTGAATATTGGACGTATATTGGGCAAAATAGTTCATGATGTTATAAACTATTTGAGATGATGATAATAGAAAATGTCTTTCAACTTATAAAATTATATTGGGCGTACATTGTAGGAAAAATAGTTCATGATGTTATAAACTATTTCAGATGATGATAATAGAATATGTCATTCAACTTATAAATTTTTTAATTAAGGTGGTTTGAAGTATACATGTCCTATATGATATACTTAAGGAAATGTTGGAAATTTTAATCATTCAACTACTATGTAAGATAACAATAATCACGAGTAAGCTTGAACTGTCATGAATTATTGTGTATCCTATGCCTTCAAGGTAGTAGATTGGACATTGAACATTAGAATGTTTGAAAAATAAGGCGTTTGTATTATAGTTCCTGGTTGTTTCTAGCATTGAAATTTAGTAGAATTAAATGACTACTCAAGAATCTTTGATAACTTTTCTATTTTGTTTTTATTGTTACTTTTTGTAGGATTATTGACCTATGGTAATCATTGTCTTTCAAACCTCTATTTTGTGTGATATTGGTTGTACCTGTCTTTATGTGTTATAGATCAAGACAATCTATGTCTATATGGATTTCCAAATGAGCAATGGGAAGTGAATTTACTTGTAGAATAAGTGCCTCTTGAGATACTCGAACCAACTTTAGGAATCAACTTTGCAAGGGAAGGGATGCAAGAAAGGATTGGATCTCTTTGGTGGTTGTTCATAGCAATGCTTGACTCTCTTTGCTTGGTTGTTCATAGATTTGGTTTTGACAAGAATGACAAGTGCACTTTACTTGGCTTGAACTTTCCTTTGATGTCAATTGATTTGTTGTGGATAATGCACTGTGAAATTTTTTCCCATGAGAAGCAAACATTGCTGCCATTTCTATGAAGTTCCAACCAAAAACACAATTTCATGTTTTGTGTCACTTGCCCTGCTAAAATGCAATGCCAATGCTTCTGATTTCTCATGACTACTTTTTTTAAACATGTAGCCCAGGACATTCACTTTGATTTCCCAGTGTTTCTTGTTGTTTAGAGGGCCAATCTACACCTATACTCTAGATCAGATGGAAGGGCGGTTAGAGTTCCACGCCTGTCATTTTTGGAAGGAATTTCCATTTGTCAATTGTTCTACATACAAGGCCCCATATGCAGTGTTAACCACTTTTCCCTTTACCTATCTATTTATGAAATACCTAAATAGTGGGAAACTGCATCTATTTTCCTTGGTATTTTTGTCATAGTTTGATTGCAATTTCCATACTGAACGTATTTCCTATATATTATGTTATGCAAAGGCTTGAACTATGCAAGATCCAAAACACCACTCTTGACTCTTCCCAAAATGGTAAATACTCTTAAAGCAAAAATGATTTTCAAAAGAGCAGTGCTACTCGATGCTTGAGTTTTTATATCTCTTAATGAGATTAGGGTGATGTTATCTATTTATGACATATAGTTATCAAAAAGCTTGCACTTGAGCAACAACCTTGGCCATGTAAAAACATGAGATGATATTCCAGTAATACAAGATATTACATAATAATTACCTACCAGTATTTGAGATACAATATTTTTAGCTTTCATTCGATTAATTTACTTAAAGCTTTTAAATTCGCTTTAGGGGAGAGGACCTAGTAGTTGAGCATGTTTCAATAGTTGTGATAGTAGTTGTTTATATAATAGTTGTGATAGTAGTTGTTTATATAATAGTTGCGATAGTAGTTGTTTATATAATGTCCAATAGTTGTGACTTGACTACCCATAATTAAACAAAATGTATTCTTTTGATCTAAAAAACAACCAATCATGTGATGCCACATTAGCGCTCAACTATCCATGTTGTGAATGCACAAGTATTGGTCTCACTTTTTTTTGGGTCTCTTTGGACACCTTGACAAAAAGCATGCTGATGTGGCATCATATTTGATGGTGTGACCCTGAAACAAAAGTTATAAGCATGGGACTTGCCAAGTAAGCTATTGTAAAAAATTGGGAGTGATTTGAAATTTCCATGCAGGATTTTGAGAAGCCATAAGTTAGGGTGCACAACTACTAGATCCTCTCCCTTATTCAAATATTTTTGCTTGGTATTTTGGGGTACTACATCTAGATCCATCATTGGGGACAAGCATTTTTTATGGATTCATTAGGCATTTGATGGTAGGTAAAATCCACGCAAACAAATAAATGGTTATTGAATTTATGTGTAAGAGACAATACTACCAAGCACCATTATTATCCCCTTAGATACCCATGACAATCTTATATTAATTGTATATGGCTTATTGTATATGTATTAATTATTAAAATATAACACTAATAAAATTATTTTATATTACATAAAATTAATTAAATAATAATAAAAATCTAATAAAGATATAATATAAATATGGCACAAAATAAATAAGATACAATATAAGATAATTTTTTTATAATATAATTATGATGATTTTTCTTCTTTGATAAGAGTATAGAAGTTTATCAATTCAAAATTTTCTTTTTTATTTTTTCAATAATTTCAAATATTATATCAACATCATGGGTTTGCTCCCTATAGTTCTCAGGTTTGACTCTTGCTCCCAAGATTAATTGGTAGCAGACGAAAACTAGGCCATAAACTTTTTCTAACACCAAAATGCAGATGAATGGGAGAAACGGTTTTGTAACTGTTTTGCATAGTAAATGTGATCCTTGTAATTGAAAAGAAACACTATTTTTGGAGGCACCCTTTAATAGTGGAAAAACAATAAATAAAATCAGTTTTGAGAGATAGTGGGGGAGATTCGATTGTTGAATGCGGGGGTTATCTTGCTATCTTGGCATCATCGAGAGCACCGATTTCTTCAAGGAAAATATATACTTGTATTCTTTCCTTTGCGGGCAATATAGGGGGCTGATCTTGCTTCCTTTTATTGGCGCGATCTCTTTGTGGGGAGACTCGTCTAAGCTTCCACTATGTGTGTACATGACTATGCCAATATTACTTCTCTTAGGGACCTTGGTATCATATATTGGGTGATCCCTTGTCAAATAGAGGAAACCCAAGAAACCAAGTACGGAGTAAAAATGAATTCATGCAAAAACATCCTTATGATAAGGGGTGAGCATTTGTTCGGTGTGTTTGACCGAGCGTTTAAACCAGTAGGAACTAAAAACGAATGGAGATTGATTATAGACCAGTAGAAAACTGTTGTATGACACCTTAATGAGAGGGGAGAGACAACGCGGAAGGAGAGCAACTCATACGATTGGAGGCTAGAGCTTGGTGAGAAAGGGACCCTCTTACTGGTGATATCTCACTCTTTTCTGTGCTAACAGGTATGTCTCAACACACACACACACACACAGAGCCATATATATATATAAAAGTTATGACTTATATAGGCTCGATCTCTTTGAACGTTTTCTCTTTAACCAATCAGTTCACACCTCCTCTGCCTCCTATCGCTTTGAGATGGGGATTACTATCTAAAGAATGGCAAACGACTTTTCCTTAAGACATTACTCTATCTTGGTGATGAGATTTGTAGATAGTAATTAGGATGCTCTCCCCTTAGATTAAGCATGTTTTGTTATACCTGAAACCACACTCCTCAAGGCATGCCTCGTTATAAGACTATCATTTTCTGTGTTCAGGGTTGAGCTTGATGCTCTGAGACTTTTAGCGCTAGAGTCCTTTTCAAAACAAGAATATACTTATTCTAATCACACATAGAATGCATGAAGTTTGAAAAAGAACTTAGGCTCTAAATCATGAAAAAGTTGGTAATAGAATCAAACTGAATCCCTTGCACGAAAGTTTATAGAGCCCTTTTACCATTCTGAACAGAGTAGAGTCTATTTCTCCTGAACACTGAATTTTGTGCTTGGAAAGTCATCATTTGGTCTTATCGAAATTTCATTATAATGCAAGTTTGCTCTTGTTAGGCAAGTAAGTGTCTTGTTGGTCTTTTGGATTCTGTTGGTCGCGACCTTCACAATGAATCTACTTTGTGTATAACCTATGTTCTTGAGGTAGCCTTGTAGTAGCGGCCGGCAACGTCACTATCACCTTCATTATGATAAGTTCGTGAAAGATTATATTATGAGTGAGATTTCATGAGAGGGGGGATCGATTGAAATGAAAACCATCACTATCATCTTTTCCACAAGAAAATGTCACCCTGTGAAGAACGAACTGCTAAATGAGTTAATGCCACTGTACAGTAGGGGTCTTATAAGAGACACTAATGTGGAGGTATTAAATTTCTATGCTTTGGAGCTATGTATAAACTCTAATAATGTAGGGAACATGGAAACATTTCATACATGACAGTAGGCTGTTCTTCTTCTCCAGCACTAGATTCGGCTAAAAGATCTGTATGTCAAAGATCGAGTGGCCATCGTTGCGGCAGAGGCCCCGATGTTGGCAAAGTGGTCCTTCGGTTCGGTGAGTAATGTTCTGTTGGGACGCAATGATTGGGCCTTGTGCTCATGAGCTATGGTGCGTTGGTTTGAAGGGAAAGGTTGGCCCTGATCCTCGTGCATTGGTGGTGTCGGCTCACAGTTTCCCATCATGTTATCTTGGACATTCGGTGTCCAGTAATTTCTTAAGGGAATGTCAATGTTAGCTTCTATCAGTCCCGCAACCTCAACGTGATTAGGAGAATTCCCTCCATTTGTTGTCTTATCACTCTTCATGGTGGCTACATGAATTGGAACCATGTTTATCTCCTGAACTAATGACCTGCAGCCAATCTTCTTGTAGTCTCCTCATTCTTTTTCCTTGCAAGTCTTATTTGGGGATAGTCGATGCTACTCTTCTTTAATCATCTTCTGATTATCAGATCGTAGGATTTCCTGGGAGTTGCCTGATTCTTCTCCATTTACCTCAGCCTTGGGTTTTGCTTCACTTCTTCACCTTCATCATCGTCGTTAAGTGAGTTTGCAGTATCAAAGTATTCTTTGGAGCTAAACCTAGTTGCATTTTCGGGCCATTATCCTTAACAGCCTTAGTGTTAACAAGGAGCAATGAATATGCTAAGCATGATGCAGAGAACGAGAGAATTGTGATCAACAAAAATCAAGTATTCTTCTTACAGATGATATTCTCTTTATTGTTCACATTTGTAATCCTCCCTTGTCGAAAAGGGAAGCATATGTGAACTTGTAAATTGGAAAAAATCTGCATTACCAAACAATAAAGAAATATCAATACTGCTCCTAATCAGAGCGCCAGTTGAAACCACTAACTCCATATGCAATATATCTAGTGCTAATATGTCTTAACATTGTAGACATTTGATTGCTCACCCATATCACTCTATATGCTATTAAATCTTCTTTTTTTGAGCCAATTCTTCCTGCCACCTCAACAACCTAGGAAACCACCATCAAAGTGTAGTCATATAGCCGATTTAGGAGCTAATGGTATCCTTTAGTCTTGATTCTAGAGTATGTAATTTAAACCTTGTAGCATTCACAAGTGGTGTGATTGACACCACTAGTCAATAACTTTTGAATTTGAAGTGTACCACATAAATTTAATGCCAGTTATCTAGCATGTTTATTTGTTAAAACGAGTATCGTCAAGGATTGAAACAATTCTTACAAGGTGGACTAAATTTATAAGTTCTACAAAATGGTCTATTTATGATATCCATGGATTTTCCACAATAGGGTTAAGATTGGGTGTATATATATTATAGTTATTGTTAAAGAATATTTATGTTTAGGGGAGTTAATTAATTTAGTAGATTAAAGAATTGGAAGATAGATTAGGGAATAATGAAGGAATAAAAGAAAATGTTATATAATATAGGTTCAATTGGGAAGTTACTATTAAATTGAGCATTTAAATTGTTTTGGATAAATGGATTAGATTAATCTTTGCTTTGTGAGTCACTAAGTAATTAGTATAATTGTATTATAGTTAAATTACTGAGATATATGAACATGGAAATAATGTTCACTTCACGGTGGCAATTTTGAATTGACTTCTTGTATGAATTATGTATGTGGCCTTGGAAAAATTGATTTACTTGTATTGGGTATTTGACTACTTGTTTGTTGTTGAGTTGATAATTGGAAATTGGAATGAATATGATGAATCTTGGAATGATATTACTCACATTTTTTGATCACTGGGGAATTGTTTGAGTGGGTTGATTTTCGTATTGAGATTGTGTATTGTTGATTGTTGTCATTGTCATAATTGTTGACTTTGTTAAGGGTGAATAATTGTCATATTGTAAGGGTATCTTGAGAAAATAGAGGTCTCCCTTGGATGCCCCGTTGAATTTGTATTGAAATTGATTATGTTTGCTTTGGTTGAATTTGAAGATCTCTTTATGATGATGCCACTCTTATTCTACTCTTGTCATTTGTGATTGTGGGCTTTAATTAGTCATTTTATGACCATGACATTGTTGTCTCTTGATGAGGAACCCTTGTGTTAGCATTTTGAAAATCTTCCAGGGGTTAGAGGGGAGTATGGTTTTACTTGCAAGAGTGGGTATGGGGGCCGATGACCTAGGAGGATCCACCTTGGGTAACCCATATCAAGCTTGAAGTATTTATTTGAGTTTTATGTTGTTTCACCTGTAAGTGGGTGGTTTCATGATTTTTTAATTTTGATGATGGTTGATATTTACACTTGGATTGTGTTTATGTGGGTATGAGCCATGCATTTGAATGCATTTTTCATCAGTTTGAAGCTCTAGCATGAGATGATGCATGCCTCACTTGGTGCAGTTATTTTGTTGGATTTGGTATCTTGTGCAAGTTGGCTTGCCCATTTGTGATTTTGAGATTTTGTTATTTGGGGGAGTGGCTCTCAGTGGGGGCTGGTAACCAAAGTGGTTGGTCTAGGACAACCCATTGTGAGTTTAATCAAGTGATAATTTAATTAATTAATTAGGGGGTTTGGGTAGATCCACACATTAATTCAGATAATGTAGCCTCACTCATGGGCCCAAGTGCTTGTCTTGCGATTCAAGTGGGAAGGCCTGGAATGGCAAGGTCAACTACCTTGTCTCTGCATAGTAATTTTGCAAGGTATGTTGATCTTGCATAGCGAGCATGGGGGTATGATGACCGGTAGAGGTTACCAAGAAAACCCAGGATGGGGGTTGGCAGCCTAGGGAGGTTACACCAAGGTAACCCGTGGCTACCTATACGATGACACTCCACCCTTTGACAACCTTGTATGCTTTTTTTGTTTCCCCTCTTGTTTTTGAGCCTCTGGAAGTGGATGTTGTCATGAATTCGTTGATGTTTATTTATGTTGTCTTGGATTGGTTATTTCTTGTGATGAATGCTATCTTGTGTTATTGTTGTTCATGATGTGAAGTCTTGTAATCCTTGTTTCGTTTGATGGTATTCGTTGAGGTCCTTCTTGTCTTCTCCTAGCACAAGGGGGTGGGCCTTCAGGTCCATGTGGTTGGGTGGAATTTGCTATGCACCTCATTGGGTCCATAGTTGTTGATTGAGTTGTGCAGAGATGTACCAACTGCAGTGACACCAGTGATGTACCAGTGTTAGTTCTTGATATGGAACTTTGTATTCATACATTCTAGATGTATTCATCCATGTTGTTGTACTCTTCCCAGTTCATGTTGGGAAGCAACATTGTAATATTGTAATCCTTGAGTAATGTATCTTCATGTTATTAATATATTGTCTATAATCATGTCATTATCTTATGGATGTACTGGTATCTTTCGTGTAATGTAATAGATGTTGAACGAAAAAGTAATGTAGTCATGTAACCCCAAGGGACTTTGTTTTATGTTGTACATGTAAAGTTCCATTTCATCTAATGTATGTTATTATTTTGTTGTCTATTAGTTATCTAAAAAATAAATAAAAAAATTGTGCCATAAGTGTTAGATGCATTAGTTTCCTTTGGGGTTGCATGGCAGGGCATTACACAATGCCCCAAGTGAATAGGGTCCTTACCTCCTTGGAGACTTCATCCTCCTCTTCCTCCTTTGGGGTCCCCATCCCCTCCATTGAGGTCACTATTTCCCACATTGAAGGTAACTTCAAGGCATGGTGTTTCAGCTTCCTCCGTTTGCATAACTTCTTTAAAGGTTTTACAACATCCATTTTTCTCTTTATTATTCTCCCCACTCTCAACTAATGAATCCACATCCATACACCCTCCCACAGATGCAAAATCACATCTGTGTGAGAGGCCAACCAAACCCTAGCAGATACCAAACCAACCCCAAAAACCCATGAATCCCAATTTAAAAAGGCAAAACAAAGCAAGCAAAATAGGCAGCGACACCTACAAATTCTAATGAATTAAAATTTTGGTTTCTTTTAATTTAATCATTTATTAACTTAAAAAAATTATTATTCATTCTTAATTTTTAAAAATTATTATGTTTATTTATATTTTGATTTTGATATATTTTGATTTCACATTTAGTTTTTTCTATTTTATTTTTTTTAAAGTTTGAAATTTATTTTTATTATTTGTCTTTTTATAAAATCACATAATAATTAAAAAGTATTAGAATTAATTTAATTTATAATTATTTTTCTTATTAATGTTTAATTATTGTATAACAATTCTATTTCAAATTTTAATTTTAATTTATATAATAAAATGAATTTCAAACTTAAAATCTAAATTAAAAGTTATAAAATGTGTGTGAGAGAGAAGATAACTTTTGATTAGTCATTTCATACCAACAATCCAAGGATAGCACATGTACCTAAGGATTTATGCTTAGGGTAGCTTGTCATTTGATTAAGGATATGATAATTCACATTTATAACCTCTTTAGTGTACCCATTGCACACTTAACTTGGCTGAGGAAACTAGACAGGTGAGAGCAGCAGGAGGCATGAGGAGGGAGAGGGAGATGGAGATAACATATAGAGGCAAATTAGGAGCCAGGAAAGAAAAAGAAGAGAGAAAAAAGAGAGGGGAGAAAATGTGACAAATGACGAGAGATTAAAAGACAGAATGTTACAAAGAGAGTTCGTGATGCAGAGAGAAAGTCTCCAAATACATAAACGGAGGGATAGAGAGAGAGTGAGATAAAACGAGAGAAGAGAGAAAGATAGAGATAGAGATATAGGAGATAGAGAGAAAGAGAAATTCAGGAGAGACAGAGAGGGAGACAAAAGAGATGAGAGAGACAAAAAAGAGAGATGAGATATAGGATATAGAAGAATATGAGAGATGCAAAATAGAAAGAGCAGGAGAGCAAAGAAAAAGAGCAAGAGGAAAAGAGAGAATATGGAGAGACATGGTATAGATATAAATACATAGAGAGTATATGTAGGAGGTGATAGAGAAATAAAGAGAAATAGGAGATAAAAAATATATAGAGGTAGAGAGATAAAGAGGGAAAGGGGGAGAGAGGAGGAGATAAATAGGGATATAAAAAGAGAGTAAGGGAGAGAGAAATAGGGAGAGGGAAAGAGATAGAGAGGAAAATAGAGAAACATAGATAGAGGTAGAGAGAAGGGAAGACAAATATAGATATAAATAGGGTAGAGAGAGGAAGAGAGAGATGAAGAGATAATGAGAAACATAGAGATAGAGAGGGAGATAGAGATATAAAGATATCTCTCTTTCTCTTCCTATATCTCTCTCTATATATCTCCACATTTGTACCTCTCTCTCTCTATATATATATCTCCCTCTATCACTCTCTATATAACTTCCTATATCTTTCTATCCCTTCATAGATCTCCCTCTCTTTGTCTCCCCCTCTTTATATCTCTATTTCTCTCTCTCCCTCTCTCTCCATATCCATATCCCTCTCTATCTCTCCCCCTATCTCTATCTCCTTACCTCTCCCTACATTTCTCTCTCCTTCCCTTATATCTTTCCTAATCTCTCTCTCTCTCTCACTCTCTCTTTGTATATCTCTCTACTTCTCTATCTTC
>VDFB02267615.1:112205-125901 GCA_007258455.2 Sequoia sempervirens | reverse complement strand
TCTCTATATAGTTATGTCTTCCATCCCTAACTATCCCTCTATCCTCTCTATATCCCTCTCCTCCATCTCCATTTCCATCTCTATCTCTATCTCCTTACCCCTTTCTCTCTCTCTCTCTCATGCTCTTCCCCCTATATCTCTCCCTCTTTCCATCCCTATCTCTCCCTCTCTCTCCCTCTCCCTATTTGAATCATAACATGAGCCTATTGGTAATGGAGCTTGATTATCTTCCTGATTTAGAGGTTTTATTTTAGTTGTGTCTAGATCCTTGTAAGTGTATGCATAATTGATTTGAAGTTCTCACTTTTCCATTGAAATTTGAGACCTTTGTTGCACAAAAAACATCATTTCCTAAATGGACTACCAACTGACATCATGCATACTGCACAAATGTATGTAAAAAATAGACCAAAAATTTCCCTAAATTAACTTCCACAAATCTTCAACATACCTATTGCACACCAAGGTGCGATTGCTAGTTTTAATTTTTTAATATTTTTAACCATAATTTTTACCTTATTCTTAATTCTTATCCTAATCCTAATTATAGTGTTTTTAGGATTATAATAATTAATTAAGCCGAGAGGCTTCTTACACTCACATTATGGATTGCAAAACTTGAGTACATTTTTATTAAGCCAAGAGGTTTCTTGCACTCACATTATGGATTGTGTTTGTGATGCCATTTGCATGAATCAACGTAAATTGAATTTTTGCTTTAGATTTTTTTTGCTTTAAACCCTGTGTGATACTTTGGCATCTTTCCTTTCCTAAGATTTGTTTTCTTTCGCTTTCTTTCGCTTTCTTTTTTACCCTATTCACATGAGTTTTTTCCTTTATTGTTGTTGTCTCAAAAATATTTATATAGAGTTATTTGTAGTAGATTTACAGAGATAAATAATACAAAAAAATATTTTGGCTTTGTTGTTTTCTTAGTTTCAGAGCAGATCCATTGTTAATTGATTATTATTTTCTGATTGTGATGATTTTTAATCTGATTTCTCAGTACAGTATTAAGAGTTGTTTTATAAGTTTCATTCTTTAGCTTGAAGGAGTAGTTGGGTGTTAATAATTTGAGAGAATTCTCCCTTGATTTTGATTCTCTATAGCTAGAAATGTTTAGGCTTGCATGGAAGGTTTGTTGCATTTCAAATGGCCTAAAAAATGCTTTGAATTCTCCTTCGCATGCTTCTTGGAATTGTAGAGGGTGTTGCCTCTGCAAAATCAATCCCATTGCAGATAGGACATGGTGAAGCCCATTTGATGAAATGTGCCCATCTTTATTCTGATGGAAATCACTAAAAGCTTCCACCAGTTCTTTCAACCTATCTTCTTCTTTATCATTTTTTATGTTTCATTGTTTTTTATTTTCATGTAGAGTTTAGGATTCATTTTTCACATTTATTTTATCCATCCTTCTCAACCTAAATTTGACTTCTAATGTTTTTATCTTTCGTATATAATTTTATTCTTTTATTTCTTATTTGTTGAAGATTTTAAATCACCTTTGCTTAATGTCATATATTTGTATGATCCCAACGAACTATCCTAGGATAATCTCTCATTGTTTATTTTGTTGGATCATTTTTCTTGGTTGATAAACATGAACACATTTTTTATTTTGATAATATTTTTATCTTTTGTCACATTGTACTTCTATCCTTCATACTCTTGTTTGAAAGTTTATGCTATAGATGGGAATTATTTTCTATGCAAGATCTATATAAATCAACTTACAATATGTACTAACTCTAATTCTATCATGAATTGAGATTAATAGTGAGAAACAAAGGTGCAAAGGATTGTAGCAATGGTCCTCAATTTGAAGAGTTTGTTGATTGATTTATATAGCTTCATCTTTAATCATGAACAAGACGAAGCAACAAATGAATTAGATGATTTTATGGAGGCATTCAAGATTTTTTATGAGAATGAAGATGTATATATCTCTTGTGTAGAGCTGGAATGAGTTCTTTCCATGTTGGGATTGATTCAACATGCCCAACAACCACAACAATACGAGAAAGTGATATGTCAATTTCATTCAAACTACAATGGAGTGTTAGGTTTTTCTAAATTCAAAAAGTATGATGTCCACTACAATCTCTCTATGATTTCTATGTAGCATCTATATGACCTATTTGCAACTATGCAAAATACATATAGTTTGCTAATATACACAACATACTTAGAAACAATCTTGTAATTATTAACCCATACAACACAGTTATCATTAATAGGCGTTCTGAGGAGGATAACTCTCAATGTATTATATATATATATATATTAATATTTAATATATGAATGCTAGTAATAATAGGATTAGAATTATAATCTAATTAATAATTATAATAATATAATTATTTTAATTTAATTTTTAGTTGTATTTATGTATGATTTGAAGTTAATAAAATTAGGAAAATAAAAAGAGTCGCAATATCAAATAGTTTAAGATTTAATTTAATTTTTTTATTTTAATTGTGTAAAATAAAATCTCTAGGAATATTATCTTTATATGCTAATTTATGGATGTGTTGTAATTTAAGTTTTATTTTATTATTTTAATAGTGTGAATCCAAATCTCTATAAAATAGCTAATTGATTTTTGTGAGATTTTCTTTAATAAAAAACAACAATTACATACATTAAAAATCATTCTTAAAAAATGTAAAAATAAGTAACATTTGTTTATCTTAGAAAGATTTAATAAAATGAATTTATAAAGAAAAAAATGAAAAATCATCTTTAAAAAAATGTTAAAAAATAGTTTACCTTGCTTTCCTTGCAAATTCGGCCATAACACCCCAAACTTCTTAGCCAATTATGTTTAAGAAAAATAATTTTTACAATTTTTAAAGTTAAGTATTTAACCTGTTCACTTTAAAAAAAATAAATTATATTTGAAGAGCATGAAATTCTAGTTTTTAATTGGTTCAAACCAACTTATTGATAACCAATTAACAAAATGAGTTGAAGAATTGATTTCAATAGTACCATGCTTGATATCAAGTACTAATAACTAGAATGTGGTGTTTAAACATCATTAGATTACCCTTTGATGAATTGTATTCCTCAAAATAATACAAGTGTGGTTTAGTTATATATTGAACAATCTCAAATGTTATAAATATGAGACAGTTCAATAACACTATTTCTTAATTTCTTCTCTGGAGATATCAAAATGTTAAAAAAATCATATAAACATAACTCTTCATCAAAGGTATTACAAGATATTTGAAATTTTATATTTTTAACTCTTACACATTAAGAATGAGATACAAAATATATTACTAAATCATTTTCATATTCATAATTCAATAGTATATTTAATTTATCTTGTCAAATTATCGATATATGAAACAATATGGTCTAAATGTCATAATATGTAATGACTGCCCCTGTTTTTTTATTTTTATGATTTGCTAGTTCAATTTTATTTGATGATGTTTGCTTTGTGTTTACAAATGCCATTCATTGTTTCAAGTTTGCATAAACATAGATAATATGTAGTGTAGAAAAATAAAGAGAATTTGCTTGCAAATAGAAGATTTTTCAGAATATATTTTTCCTTGATTTCATAATAGATTATCAGACTTCTCATACATGAAAATAAAACTTAGAAAACATTAGTTCAAACCTAGTATTTGGTTCCAAACAACAACAACAAGCTTAGAAAAAAGCAACATTTTAACTCCAACTTGAGTTTATCAAATCTCCTCAAAAATCTTCACCTGAAGCCACCTAAAGAACCCAGAAAGGTGTAGATCAGACCTATACAATAGTAGGTTAGATTGCACATGAAAATACCCCAAAAACTCCAACAAGGGCGCTCCTTCAAACTAGGCGATCTACTCTTATAAATCAGTTTCTTTGGAAATAAATCCAAAGGAATATATGCAATGAGGCACCTACGATAGTAGTTTCCCAAAAACCAATACCCACAAAGATATCATGAGCCAATGTGAAGTTATGAATGTTTAATCAAATTTTGCCCTAGAAATGTAATACTCAAAAAATCATTGTAATCGGCTTCAAACCCTCATAAAGCTCATTGAAAATCAATGCCATAATCAAAACCTTCAAAGCCAAGATCATTCACACCAAACCCAATAAGCAGCACTTAAAAAATATTCAAAAATCTTCATTTTTCAATACTAAAATACTGAAAAACCTAAATATTTGTTAAGCAACAAAGTGGCCCCTGAGTGGAATCTCACCCAACTGACTAGGGTAGGTCTTTCACTACTGAAACCAACTCTTGAATAAAGAGGGTTTTCATCCTCATCACCAAACTGTAGACCTCTGGAGAAAATCCAACAACATCCTGTTATGCAACTAACTTAGACATGTGCAAATGAGACTCAAAATGAGATTATAAAGAGTCAATGAGAAATTATGGAAACTCAAGTTTGAAATTTTTTTTCCCTCCAAAAGCAATCCCCTTCTCCATTTTCTTTTTTAAATAATATTCTTTATACTTTTAAAACATTATCAAATATTCCTCAAAGGGGTGTGCTACTGAAAAGGAAACTATTTTGCCTTATTCAACCTTCTAAAACAACGTTATCTTATTAGGCACCAAGGTACTTTTCGATGACCACCTACCCCCTCACTTAAGTTATAAAGTTATTTTATTAAAATAACTTAAGTGACTGATTAAAAGCAAATATTAAATAATCCAACCTTAGGCTCTCCAACACCACCATAGAAATAAAACTGTTGAGAACACTATGCGTCTAAGATCAGTTTCCCGAAATAGACTTACTATAAATAACAACTGCTAAAAATAGTAAGTACTCACCAAATATCTGATTGACCAAATTATTAACATTCATCAAACAACTACCACACACTGCCCAAACATGAAACCCTACATTGCATTGTCGCCCAAACCAGTTACTAAATATAATACTTACTAAAAATAGTAAGTGTGTCAGAGCCAAACTAGTCCAAAGAAGGACATCGATAATGGGGACATTACATAATCTCTCTATTTAGTCAACTCATAATAAATGAATGCATGGTCACGAATTTCTATAATTTTCTCAAATGATCTAAATTTTTTAATCAAAATCAAAAGTATAATCAATAAAAGTAAAGACATTTAAACACAATTTCTTGTTAACAAGGGGGACTTTAACACCTAATAAACTTGTGAATTTTAGTTTCTAGACCATTACATAGGTTTTTTCAACTTGGAAGTTTTCAAATTTAATATTAATATTAATACTTGAATCAAAGACCTTCAATTTGGTTATTTTGTTCAATAACAAAAACAAAATTTGAAGTCTTCGTCTCATCAAATTTACAAATTTCAGTTATATTTTTCTTATTAAACCCATTTGATAAGAAATAAATTCCCAAATTTAATTGTCATTTATTTGATATCTCCTTATGGTATTCATACTATGAGCTTATATACGATGATGATAAATTAATGAATGTATTTAGAGAGACTTTGATTGATAAAGCAAGATAATGGTTTGATTCATGTCATGATTAATATACATCATTCCATGCTTCATCAACTAGAACATAATGTTTAAACATTGTTACATCATCCTTCCTTGAAATGTATTGTTCAAGTAAAATTAAGTGCAACTTACTAATATGTTTACCATTCTCACATGTAATAAAAATCTAGACAATTTGATAATGTTGTTTCTTAATTTCTTCTTTAAAGATGCTAAAATATTGAAAAAAATATATAAACATGACTTTATCAAAGGTATTACAAAATATATAAACTTTTATTTTAACTTGTATTTTTCCATAATTAAACACAAAATGTATTATTAGGTCAATTTAATATTAATACTAGTTCAAGAGCATATATAATTTATCTTGTCAAGTTGTTAATATATGTGACACCCATGGTATACAACCCTCAATTTCCCTATTTGTTTGATTCTTAATAAATGAATGTATGGCAATAAAATTCTATAATGTTATCAAATTGATCCAAGTGTAGTCTCATGTATTGGCTCAACAACATTGCATCAAGCATCTTATGTGTCATTCCCTTGTATGCTCACACAATGCCAAGGTTTATTGGGCATACAAGGGAATGGCACATAAGATGCTTGATGCAATGTTGTTGAGTCAAACAAACATAAAAAAACTAAGCAAGATGACAAAGCTTATTTGGCATTAGCTATCAACTCCTAATTGTCCCCAATCCGAGAGACAAATTCCCTCCAACTGGGTACACATAATAGTGGTTTACAATTCCCCGAGGAACTTAATTTTAGCCGAAATCATATTTTTAGAAAATATAATGATTTAAGCCCTAAATATTTCCATTTTAAGGATTCCAATCAAGAGGCTTTGATCAAACCACCTTAGATCAAACCCCTTGATAGAACCTTGCTAGTTTTAAACCATACCTATAAATGCTCCTTTTACACCTATCAAAATGCCGATAAAAAATCACTTTTGATTTAGCTTTTGGGGATTAAATGAATTCATTTAAAATTTATTTCAAATGATTATGGCTATTCCTTCAGAACAAGCTATCCAATGAGTATAATTTTAATATGTTTTGGTTTTGTTATGTATTTGTTTTTTAAGTTTTATTAAACATAGGTTTTTCATCGAAAATGAATTTCTTTTTCTTCACATGTGGAAAAATAGAAGATTATCAAAAAAAAAAAAAATTGAAAAATATGAGTGCACCTGTGATATTGAAGTCCTTGATCCAACAAAAAAAAAAAAAATTTTAAATCTTGACATATACAAAAAAAGCTACGCTATATAATGGCCTACTGTCTAATTCTAATTTGTTTGACTTTGAAACTTGATTAAGGAAAAAATATTCAATAAAACTATCTAACCAAGTGGAAGCACTAGATATCGAGTTACAAATCTAAATTTGAAAGAATTAGAATTTTATCCTTCATGGAAACAAAGTTATATGTTATACGGTGTGTGTCACTTTTTAAAAATGTTGTTTTCTGAAAAAAATCTATTTTCGTGGGAGATGGAAAAAGAAGTGCAATTTGATTCCAAAAATTTTGAAAAAAATATTTTTAGAATCTATAGACAAAATTTGATGAGACTCTAGTTTGCACATCTTCAAATTCCTCATAGTTTAGCCGCTATAGGTGCCCGAATGTGAAGATTTAGTTAAAAATAATCAAAGTGTCCAGCTTTGGCCAAAAATTGTAAACCACTATGGATCACCCAACTAGGAGCAACTTCATTTGCCAAGTCCTTCGTATCTTCATGCTTCCTGACCTTGTTTAGTTGCTTTCTAATCTTGGTTTGACTAGACACCACTCCAACCATAGCTCTATGCATCAACCCATCAATGACCTTCATCAGGGTGATGGTAGATTTTTCCATATCCTCAACCTACACTTGCAAGAAAGTGATTCTACTTTTCAAAAATTCAATGTTAGTATCTCCAAAAAGAGTAGCTCCAGGGGCATTATCAGTCTCTTCCCGGGCATCCCCCCCAACCACCTCAAGATCCTCCTTCCCACCCACTTCTTCATCCTCCTCCAGTTCTTCTTCATCCATCTCATAATAAAAGTCTTTAAAATCCATTCCTTTACTATCCTCTTCCATTTGGGGTTCAAATTCTTCCACAGTAAGTTGTTCCTCTTCCTCTTCCTCAATTTCCTTCTTTTTACCTTTAGCTTTTCTATCAAAGGAAGCGACCTTAGCCAATATTGCCAATCTTTAGCCACCATGCAACATGTCCACCTTCCCCTCATCCATCTCCTCCTTTTGAAGACCTTTAGAGTCTTTTTTAATGGTGATGACATTACCCTGCTTCAGGTTTTGTTGATCTTTGTTCAATTTCTTAACTTTAGGGGGTTCCAAAAGTAGTGAGGATTGTTTCCTTTTCTCTGGAGTGGCTTTGAGCAATTCTAGCTTAAGATATTTTTCAATAGAGGCTAGCTTAGATTTAGAGGCAGAGGATTTGGAACGAGGGGTAGATAATAGGGAAACATTCAAGGGGCTGCCCTCTGGAGGGTCAATTTGAGGAGCGGGGTGCCTAGGGTTAGGAATAGGGTTGGGATGCTCAATACCTGGGGGGATAGCAACCTCCTCCTCATCATTTATGGGGGGATTATCCTACCTAAAAATCAAGGGGTTAGCATGGGGATTATTAGCAAGGACAAAATTATACAAAGCCAACATTAGCCCTGGGTGCAAAGGAGGCAAGGCCCCATTCTTAATGTTCTGCTACAGGAAGAAAGTAGATAAAATGATAGATTTATCCTATCATTATGATGAATATGGTTCAAAATGGGGAAATGATAGGCATGAACAGTCATATACCTACCTTCTAAGGTAAAGTAACACATAACAAACATATTGATTGGGGAAAATAGTGTAGGAAGGTTGAGCTAAGCATAGCCATTTTGAAACCTCATTGGCACCTCATCTTCATGCAAGAATTTCTCCACAAACCCTTGATAATTGGCATCACTTTTTTCACCACCTTTCTACCTTCATTAGCCAAACTATTGGTTTCCGCTATTAACTAAGCCATCACTTCGAAATTCACCGCACCAATAGTAACATGACCTTTCTTCCATGAGTTAGTGAACTTTGAGGTTAGATTCTCATTGTAACCATGCATTGCTTCAAAGAAATAAGCCATACCAGCCCCTCTAAACATTCTACAAAGATTAGAATTTTGTTTGAGGACGACACAATTAGGGGGTCCATTTCTCTTCCTTGGCCCTCCCATTTTAGAAGTATGAATATTTTCAAACCTTTCTTTTGGTTAGTTCCCTTCTTCATGCCACCCCAAAAAACAACAGCTCTCCCAAAACTCACGCCAAACTTGCAGAGAGAACAAATGTAGATAGTGAGAAGAAGAAAGTCATCTAAGTTACTTAATTTTTCCAGATGTTAGGAACTAGATACATGAGCCCAAGGAAAAATTTGGAATGATTAGCCATCTCCTTAATAAATGTTTCTAGGTTATCAAAATCAATCCAAGCCTCATAAATGAGGTGGGAAGGGACGTATGACATGTCGATAACATTTAAAATGACCAAAGCTTTGTCATTGCAAATATACATGTGATATGGGGGTAATTGGAAATGATTAACACATTAATTTTCTCCCCGATGAAAACCTCCTTAACACTTTCCATAATTTGAAACATACCAACCTTGCTATTATTAACATTTATGCCCATCCTATCACCAAATAATTTGATTATCACACGATTCGTACCCCTTATCCAATAGTTATTGGTTATAAGCATTTTCAAAATTTTCTTTTAGGACTCTATCTCTTACGACCCTTGGAAACACACCATACTCCTAATGTTTCCAAGTATTACACTTAAGAGCCTCATTAGCAACAATATCCATAGAGTAGTTACCTTCCCTATAAACATGTTGAACTCTACAACATGTGAAAAATTGCATGTGTATTTTACAATTATCCATAATATCTCTTAACTCCCAAGGTACAACACTATCAACTTTCAATATATCAACAATGAGCTCAGAGTCTTCTTCCAGGATAACTTTTTGGAAGCCTAATTCTTTCAGAAGTTTAATGCCTCCCTAAGCAGCCATAGCCTCTACCTTATTGTTAGATAAAATCCCAAGATTTTTCCCATAACCAACAATACAGTCTCGAAGGTGATTCCTAATAAGACCTCCAACCCCTTCCAACCAAAGCTTGCCTTTAAAATAACCATCAAAGTTACACTTGACCCAATCCATCTCAGGGGGAGTCCAAACAATATTCTTCCTTGTTATGTAAATAGACCAATTGACATTAGTGAGATCCTTTTTAAGGCCCTAGATTTGCTTAATTATGATCTCCTTATAAGAAGGCATAACCTTAGAGTAGTTGTACCCCCAACTTCTACATTTTCCTATATTTGGTTCTTAGTAGCCATACATAAGTCATGACTATTTCTTGTTGTTTCCCTGAAGATCCTATTATTTATGTCCTTCCAAATCCCCCAGGTTATGAAGGGGGAGACTTAACTCTAGAAATCCTTAATAACTTTGTGAGAGAAAGGGTAGAAGGAACAAATATCAATACAAATTTTCATAGGAGGAGAAACCCATACTGTAAGCAACAAGGGAAGGAAGAAGGACCAAATTTCTCTTGAATACAGACAATGGAAGAATAGATGCATAATTATCTCTTCCTCCTCTTTGCAAAAGACCCATATGTTAACAAATTGGAACTCTCTTCTAACCAGATTATTAGTAGTAAGGATTTTGTCATGAGAAGCAACCCACCAAAAGGAATTAACTTTAGGAATCATATTTTATATCCAAACATTGTTCCATTGGAAGCCATTGTTGGCTAATGAAGGTTTATCTTTTGAGAATAAGGCATACTTCCCTATTAATTGGTGAAGCCTTTGCACGGCATGAGCTTAGTTTTGCTATCTATTTGCCCTTAGCTTGGCTCTCGTAAGCCGATTGTTGAAGTTAATCCAATTGGGTTATGGCCCATCCCAATCAATATAACCAACAACCTGTTTGCCACAAGTTCTAATCAACCTTTATTTTAAAGGGTTGAGGTGATCAAAGGATGTGAGAGGGGGCTTAATGTTCCAACCATCTTTCCAGAAGTTTATGTCAATACCATTTCCAATGCACTTCCTAGCTCCCATTTTGAACACACTTTTGGTTTTAAGGAGGTGATTCTAGACACTAGTACACACACAACAATATATGACTAAATAAACTACTAAAATTGCATATAAATGACTAACTTTAGTCACACGACTATTAGTGGTTTATTTGTAGTCATTTATAATACCACTAAATTTATGACTAAACAATTTTAGTCATTAATTTGGTCATTAATTTGGTCATTGATTTAGTCATTGATTTAGTCATTTATTTAGTCATATTTTTTAGTCATTAATTTTAGTCACATGACTATTTTTAGTGGTTTATTTGTAGTCATTTATAACACCACTAAATTTATGACTAAACTATTTTAGTCATTTATTTAGTCATTGATTTGGTCATTGATTTAGTCATGGTAGTGATTTGTTTAGTCATATATTTAGTCATTGATTGTTGTCAACTGGTCATTTATTTAGTCATGGAAATCATTAATTTAGTCATTAATTTAGTCATATATTTAGTCAATATATTTAGTCATTAATTTAGTCATTAATTTAGTCATATATATAGTCATATATTTAGTCATTAATTTAGTTATATATTTAGTCATATATTTAGTAATTAATTTAGTCATTACTTTAGTCATTAATTTAGTCATATATTTAATCATTTTTATTTATTGGTTTCCATTAATTGGTAGTAAATATAGTCATGAAATGAATAATTTATTAAGTACCATAAATTTTATAATGCAAAACTAACATAATATTAAACTTGAACTAAAACATAAAAGTAAATAAAAATATTACATATACGAACAAGCTACAACATCTTGAATTAAAAAATTGATTCAACATTATGATAAATAAAGGTAATTAGCAATAAAAAATGTCAAAGTTGTCTAAGAGTTTCCAACTCTTTCAAATACACCATGATAATTAAGATCCCTAAACAACACATTCAAAATACTGCATAAAGCAGTGAACCAAGATGTCTAATATTAATTAGTACATGTTAAACATGTTCAACTATGTCATTTTCTACAAATATTTTAGTGGCCATCGTGTGAAGGTTCCCCCTCTTTCTCTTTCAAATGAACAACTCCATCTATTTTGTCTTCAAGTTGATTCCCTAACTTTATCCCCTTCTTTGAATTTATCACTACATTCCTGCAAAAAAATAAAATAATAACAAATTATATTACATAGGTAATGATTACCCTTGTTTGCATAATAAAACAACCATTACTTAAATACTATTTGCATGTGTGTGTTTAAATAATTGCAAAAGGAAAATTTCAAAAATAATTGCAATGATCAATCTAATTTACTAAAAAACCATTACAATGTTACTATTAGCTTCATGCTAATTAGATACAAAGGATATAAATATAAACACTACATTACCATGCATGCAATATGAGAGCACTACTAACATAACCCCATGCATTCAAAAATTAAAAAAAAAATGATTTTTTTTTAAAAAAAGGTAAAAATTGTAGAATAAGAGATAAAAACTATTTTTTTTGAAATTGAAAGGCATTTCCATAGCCTAGAGATATAGAGAGCAAATAAAATAAAGAGTTTAACTAATGAATTGTAAAAAATAGATCTATGTAGTTTATATTCATATCTTTGATTACATTGCATTGCACACCTTTCAAACTCAAAGCATTACTTCACATTGCATAATTAATAACTAGATGTTGATAGATGACAAAATTTCAATTACAATAATATAGTTTTTACAAATTCAACCTAAGTAGTTATGCAATTCCTTCACATTGCATAACTAATAACTAGGAGTAGCTGCCAATTGCATTTGCTTGTCATGGCATTCTATGAGACCACATTTCTTTGAGGCATTTTTTCAAACAGTTCACTGCCTTGTCTATGCTACCACATTTTCCATACATGTCTACCAAAGCATTTTGTCAAACAATTCACTGCCTTGGAAAAAATCTATCAAAAGCATAATATTAAGCATGAGACCATAATAGTATGAGGCTCCATAAATCTTTCCCCGTCCCTAAATAAAAATTAGCACTATTGGCCTAACAATTCCTCATCGGCGGAACCCCCATTATAGCCTCGTCGATGGCCCGATGAAAGCAGCTCATAACCTAGTATCGGTGTAACAATACCCTATCGGGTTGACTCCTAAGGAGCTCTCCCCGATAGACCAATAGAGTCAACAAAAGTAAGCACATCACTGTGACACATGAACATCGGTGGAACGAATGTTTTCATTCCCCCAATGGCCCAATATAAGCATGGATTATCAAGTGCATAATGTATATCAATGGAGTTGGGGTGCATCGGGGTGACATTATCTGGCGTCCTGCCTATAGACCTAAGGAAAGTTGTTCATCAGTGGAGAACATGGCTATCAGTGGAATAAGAATCACAATCTCATCAATACGGCGATAATGATTATTCTAATTGATGTGACATCCTGAGGCATCGTCGAGATATTTGAAATTAATGTTCTCCCTCGATGACAAGACTGAAACGGGTGGTGCATTTAGGGAGCTCTAAAATGGAGTACTTGCGGGTTCTAATTCTTGAAGTGAATGAGAGAAGTGTGTGGAGTCAAGTGGAGGCGATGATTGAAGTATGCCGAGCATTTATGGAAATGAATGTGAATGAAGTTATTAAATTATTTTATTTCATTATTTCATTATATTCTTGAGGCATTACTTACTCGATGCTCCTCTACTGTGGTGAACAATAGGTGTGAAAACGGTGTATAGGAGGTGGTGGCTCTGTCGCTGAAGAGGTTATGGAGGTTGGTTTCATGCTTAAAACGAAGAAACAACTCTCACACTTTTATGGAGAACCATCGGTAAAGAGACTAATGGGGTGTTTCATGTACAGCGATGAATGATTAGTGTAGTTAGTGCAACTAATTCTGGGAAGAGGATTCAACAAGCTCACACACAAGTACAAAACTAATTTGGACATTTATTCGCTCATAATGGCTTGGGGATTAGATTTGGAAGAGCCGATTGAAGTTGTGAAAAAGGTCATGAAGACACTGGTGCATAAGGATTATCTAAACAACTGGACTCACTATTGGAATGGATGATTATGGGAGTTAGGATGGATATCAGTGAGGGAATTGAA
>VDFB02267615.1:101423-112105 GCA_007258455.2 Sequoia sempervirens | reverse complement strand
TTGAAGAAACTTAGTTTTTCTTCTCTCTTCTTAGTTCAGTTGGCAGTTTCTTGCTCTTAACACTTTTGAGCTTGTAAACTTTTTGTACTCAGGTTTTGAGAGTTTCGCTCCTTCATCTAATAAAAAGCAACATTCCTATCTCCAATTTCTGTCTCAACTTGCAGTTTTAGTATGATGTTTATATTGTGATTCTGTTTACAGGTCCTCTTTATTTCCTATTATTGCAGATCATCGATGCTGAAAGTTCATTTATTGCAGGTTGCATGCTGTGTTTAAATCTAAACCTTCATGCAAATCAATTTTGTACTGGTGTTCATGAGAGATTGTGAATTTATTGTTGTTTTTCTGAAGACTATTTGTGAGAGAAATATCAAAGTCATTTTTAAGTTTTATGGATCATTTTAAGTCATAGGTTTTATTTTGATTTCCTCTATCACTTTCCTAAAGATCATTTAGAATAATATTCATCATTCGGAGAACCAACTCCTCTAGAATTCTCTTTTCTTTAAATCACCCACATCTGAAAGAGTTTCCATGTTTTCAGATGATAGATTTGCATAAATCTGAAAAGGTGCATATCGTTGATAGCAGCTTATAGTATGGGTTTCTCCTCTATGAAAATGTTTGTGATATTTGTTCCTTCCCTTTCTCTACAAAGTTATTAGGATTTCTAGAGTTAAGTCTCCCCCTTCATAACCTGAGGGATTTGGAAGGACATAAATAATAGGATCTTCAAGGAAACAACAAGAAATAGTCGTGACTTATGTATGGCTACTAAGAACCAAATACAAGAAAATGTAGATGTTGGGGGATACAACTACTCTAAGGTTATGCCTTCTTATAAGGAGATTAGAATTAAGCAAATCTAGGGCCTTAAAAAGGATCTCACTAATGTCAATTGGTCTATTTACATAACAAGGAAGAATATTGTTTGGACTCCCCCTGAGATGGATTGGGTCAAGTGTAACTTTGATGATTATTTTAAAGGCAAGCTTTGGTTGGAAGGGGTTGGAGGTCTTATTAGGAATCACCTTCAAGACTTTATTGTTGGTTATGGGAAAAATCTTGGGATTTTCTCTAACAATAAGGTAGAGCTATGGTTGCTTAGGGAGGTATTAAACTTTTGAAAGAATTAGGCTTCCAAAAAGTTTTCCTGGAAGGAGACTCTAAGCTCATCGTTGATATATTGAAAGGTGATAGTGTTGTACCTTGGGAGTTAAGAGATATTATGGATAATTGTAAAATGCACGTGCAATTTTTCACATGTTGTAGAGTTCAACATGTTTACAGGTAAGGTAACTACTCTATGGATATTGTTACTAATGAGGCTCTTAAGTGTAATACTTGGAAACATTAGGAGTATGGTGTGTTTCCAAGGGCTGTAAGAGATAGAGTCCTAAAAGAAAATTTTTAAAATGTTTATAGCCAAGAACTATTGGATAAGGGGTACGACTCATGTGATAATCAAATTATTTGGTGATAGGATGGACATAAATGTTAATAATAGTAAGTTTGGTATGTTTCAAATTATGGAAAGTGTTAAGGAGATTTTCATCAAGGAGAAAATTAATGTGTTAATCATTTCCAATTACCCCCATATCACATGTATATTTGCAATGACAAAGCTTTGGTCATTTTAAATGTTATTGGCATGTCATACGTCCCTTTCCACCTCATTTATGAGGCTTGGATCGATTTTGATAACCTAGCAACATTTATTAAGGAGATGGCTAATCATTCCAAATTTGTCCTTGGGCTCATGTATCTAGTTCCTAACATCTGGCAGATTTAAGTAACTTAGATGACTTTCTTCTTCTCACTATCTACATTTGTTCTCTCTACAAGTTGGGCATGAGTTTTGGGAGAGCTATTGTTTTTTGGGGTGGCATGAAGAAGGGAACTAATCAAAAGAAAGGTTTGAAAATATTCATACTTCTAAAATGGGAGGGCCAAGGAAGAGAAATGAACCCCCTAATTGTGTCGTCCTCAAACAAAATTCTAATCTCTAGAGAATGTTTAGAGGGGTTGGTATGGCTTCTTTATTTGAAGTAATGTGTGGTTACAATGAGAATCTAACCTCAAAGTTCACTAACTCATGGAAGAAAGGTCATGTTACTATTGGTGCGGTGAATTTTGAAGTGACAGCTCAGTTAATAGCGGAAGCCACTAGTTTGGCTAATGAAGGTAGAAAGGTGGTGAAAAAAGTGGTGCCAATTATCAAGGGTTTGTGGAGAAATTCTTGCATGAAGATGAGGTGCTAATGAGGTTTCAGAATGGTTATGCTTGGCTCAACCTTCCTCCACTGTTTTCCCTAATCAATATGTTAGTTATTTGTTATTTTACCTTAGAAGGTAGGTATATGACTGTTCACGCCTATCATTTCCCCATTCTGAACCATATTCATCATAATGATAGGATAAATCTATCATTTTATCTGCTTTCTTCCTGTAGCAGAACATTAAGAATGAGGTCTTGCCTCCTTTGCACACAGGGCTAATGTTGGCTCTATATAAGTTTGTCCTAGCTAATAATCCCCATGCTAACCCCTTGATTTTTAGGTAGGATAATCCCCCCATAAATGATGAGGAGGTTACTATCCCCCTAGGTATTGAGCATCCCAACCCTTTGCCTAACCCTAGGCCCCCCGCTCCTCAAATTGACCCTCCAGAGGGCAGCCCCTCGAATGTTTCCCTATTATCTACCCCTCATTCCAAATCCTCTACCTCTAAATCTAATCTAGCCTCTATTGAAAAATCTCTTAAGCTAGAAATGCTCAAAGCCACTCTAGAGAAAAAGGAAACAATCCTCACTACTTTTGGAACCCCCTAAAGTTAAGAAATTGAACAAAGATCAACAAAACCTGAAGCAGGGTAATGTCATCACCATTAAAAAAGACTCTAAAGGTCTTCAAAAGGAGGAGATGGATGAGGGGCAGGTGGACATGTTGCATGGTGGTTGAAGATTGTAAATATTGGCTAAGGTCGCTTCCTTTGATAGAAAAGCTAAAGGTAAAAAGAATGAAATTGAGGAAGAGGAAGAGGAACAACTTACTATGGAAGAATTTGAACCCCAGATAAAAGAGGATAGTAAAGGAATGGATTTTAAAGACTTTGATTATGATATGGATGAAGAAGTGGGTGGGGAGGAGGATCTTGAGGTGGTTGGGGGATGCCCAGAAGAGACTGATAATGCCCTTGGAGCTACTCTTTTTGGAGATACTAACATTGAATTTTTGAAAAGTAGAATCACTTTCTTGCAGGTGTAGGTCGAGGATATGGAAAAAGATATCATCACCCTTATGAAGGTCACTGATGGGTTGATGCATAGAGCTATGGTTGGAGTGGTGTCTGGTTAAACCAAGATTAGAAAGCAACTAAACAAGGTCAGGAAGCATGAAGATATGAAGGACTTGGAAAATGAATTTGCTCCTGGTTGGAGGGAATTTGTCTCCCAGATTGGGGACAATTAGGAGTTGATAGCTAATGCCAAATAATGGCTTTTGTCATCTTGCTTAGTTTTTTAATATTTGGCTCTTAGTTTCTCTAGTTTAATGACTATTTTAAAACTATGGTGTCTTTGGATTATATTATCGGATTGTTATTTTTTGATAGATATATTAAGGTTTGGGACTAGTATGTTTATAGTTAATCTCTTCTTTGGCCTGTGTGACACTTTTTGGGATAGTCTGTGGTATGCTTATAATGTTTTTTATTATACTTTTATTGGTCCTATGGATGTAAATACTGGTTAATTGATAGAGCCTATGTGCCCCCTAAGGTTGTTTAATAGTATGTAGTTTGGATGTTGTTTTGTTTGGTGTGGTTGGTGTTATTCCCTAGCCTATCTCCTTTTTGCTACTTTAGCTCTTTTTGTATCTGATGGGATTAGGGCCCTTTCCCTATTTATATAATAAAAAACATAACAAATGCATTCAATAATAATCAATCACTCATGCATCATTACAATAAATCTAGATAATAAAATCATTCCATCCCTTATCATGCATCCATTATCCATATCACATTTTTCAATCCACTTCACTTTTTCTTGAATCCATATCTTGATTTTTATTTTACTATTTCTTTCATCATTTTCATCTATCATCTTAGTTTTTCTTCAAATCTCTTATTTTGAGAGTTCACTTGTGTAGCTTTCATACGAATAACCTTTAGAGGGGGCACCATCTCATCATCTAACTTTTTATTATTTCTTCCACTTTACTGAGGTATGCCACCACTTTCTTCATCTCATCTAACTCATTCTTCCTAGCCACTTTTCTTTTCTTCATAACATGTTACTTTGAACATCATCTCAAAGAGGGGCAAAATGTACACTAAAATAATTCTACTTTCGCTAGTACTATATTTGTAGACACATAAAATGACCTAGACAAGCTTCATCATCTTTCATCCTAGCATAATTATGACATCTTAATTATGTCCTTGGTCCACATTACTATTAATTAAATAATTCATTTATTTAATTAATTCATGTCTATTGTATTCTTCATGATTATTAAATAAATAAATTATATTTATTTATTCAATATGTCACTAATTGTCTAAATTCTTCTCATAATTAAATAAATTTCTTAATTTATTTAATTACCTTTATTCATTTATGTCTTCCTAATTATTAAATAAATGAATTTTATTTATTTATATAATATGTCACTAATTCTCATAATTAAATGAATTTATTAATTTATTTAATTATCGATCATAATCCTCTAAATTAAATAATTATCTTTAATTATTTAATTTCCTAATTTAACATTTCTCTCATTTTAAATAAATTAATTATTTAAAAGCCCATGATATTAGCTGTCACTTCATTTTAGTAAATAATCCAAAATCGATTATTTGCTCACAAAATCCATTATTTTAAATTCAAAATGGTAATCTTCTTCAAAATCAAGTAATTGAATTTCTTGATTTCAAATCTACTTTAGTTCAACCTTATCTTATTGATTTTCAAATCTACAAATCAACAGTCTTTATCTTGATTTTCAAAAATCTTTATCTTTTTAGCTAATTATACATTTATTCTCGATTTGATTTTATAAATGACATCTTGACCACTCATTTAATGATTCAACCCTAATTAGGATTGTCCCATGAAATATCGTCCACTATTTTAGGCTTTGTATTTCAATCTTGTTAATATCCAAAATTGCATTTCATAAAATGCTCACATTTTGGGACCACTTCATTATTATAGACATTTTATGCTTAGAATTTACTTTGCACTTAGCTTATTTAATTGGATTACTTGTCATAGGCATAGTCATTTGTCATTTGTCATAGTCTTTATTTTGTCATTCAAATCCTTCAAAACTTGCATAGGGCTTTGTCATAGTTAATTGCTCACACATACAAATATGAGGGCAATAGTCATATGATCGCTCAGCTAGAAGGTGCTATGGAAATGAATCATGGAAGCTTCGAGGAATAACTGGTATAATTTTCTTGTATTTTCTTTCATTGTACTTCATAGCTCTTTGGGTTTTATTTTTTATCTAATCGCTAACCTTCAAAATTCATTGGTAATATTATTACTATTATCTAATTAAATATCCATTATCATTTTTATTAGTATCCATTATCATCTTATTATTCATTATCCTAAATTTTTGTAATCATCTAATTAAATAATTTATTATTATTTAATTAAAGTGAACTAATTTTTCCCATACTATCCATTAAATAAATAAAATATTAAATCCACCTAATATCTCAATTATCTAAATTAATAAAACCTATATATTCCACTTCATGAGTTAGCTATTTGATCAAAATAGTTAACTCACCAATTTATTTAGTTCACTCACCAATCTATTCAGTTAACTTATTAGTCAAATTAGTTCACTCATCCATGCAATCATGCAACTCCCTTGTATAATTATTCAATTCCTTCATGCACACACTTTATTGCTTTAGACACTCAAACAAATTCTTCATGCAAGCACTAAACTCCTTCATTCACTTAGCCAACTCACCCCTTTATTCTTCGTACAATCAATTGACTTGTTCTAACTCACTCATTAATTCACTTAACTCAATAATCATTATTTTAATTAAACATTAAAATAATTTGTAACTCCTCCATGATTGTCACATCTTCTCGTCATAGCCATAATCCATGGAGCTAACTATCAATCTATGATCAAATCTTATCCATTCATTCTAAGCTCCAAAAATCTATAAATTGAGCATCTCAATCATAATTTTCATCATCCATTTTCAATATAATATCATTCAATCAATTTAACCATCTAAAGAATATCATTGTTATGTTGGTCAATTGAGATCATCCACATATCAATAAAATATTGAACACATCACATTTAATGCTCAATTGAAGGTTTTCCCAAGTTAGAATAAAGTGTTTAAATTTCATTTTTAATGTTATTATTTATTCCATTTAATGCATATAGGTTGCACTAATGAAAAGCAAGGTAATTGCAAGCAAGACACCCAAAGTATGAAAGTATCACAAGGCATGAAAAAGATGTGATAAAGATGATATCTTATATATAATTTGAACAACAAAGAAAGATAGAGAATACGGTTGGGAAAGTATGTTCTTGTGATCAAATTGGGGAATGCATGTCCATTTGATTCACCAAGAGAATTTGGAGGGACTAGCCTATGCTTTTGAAAAAAAATCCCATCTCACAATTTATAAAATATAGGTGTTTTTATAAAAATATATAGTGGGAGTGATGTTGGATATCAAACATTTATGGTGCCAATTGTTAGACTTATATGGGGCCAATCTTTGTGTTGTAGGTCTACTAGTTGTCAGACACATATGGGAGCATAGCATGTGGATAATGCCATTCAATATGATGCACATGTATGGTCTAGTATGAGTCACAAAGGAAAAGAATGTGTAGTAGCACACAATATAGAGATGTATATATCATATGCAACACATGATGGTTGAAGAGGTGTTTATGAAGCTCCTGGAGCTTTGTACAAAGAAGGATCAAGATGGTGTTTTTGCAAGGTGTATTTGGTTGCAATACATTACATGATGTGATTTATGTGTGGTCACATATAATTGTAGATTTACATGTATGTCCAATAAACCTTGGCATTGTGTGAGCATACAAGGGAATGACACATAAGATGCTTGATGCAATGTTGTTGAGCCAATACATGAGACTACACTTGGATCAATTTGATAACATTATAGAATTTTATTGCCATACATTCATTTATTAAGAATCAAACAAATAGGGAAACTAAGGGTTGTATACCATGGGTGTCACATATATTGACAACTTGACAAGATAAATTATATATGCTCTTGAACTAGTATTAATATTAAATTGACCTAATAATACATTTTGTGTTTAATTATGGAAAAATACAAGTTAAAATAAAAGTTTAGATATTTTGTAATACCTTTGATAAATTCATGTTTATATTTTTTTTTCAATATTTTAGCATCTTTAAAGAAGAAATTAAGAAACAACATTATCAAATTGTCTAGATTTTTATTACATGTGAGAATGGTAAACATATTAGTAAGTTGCACTTAATTTTACTTGAACAATACATTTCAAGGAAGGATGATGTAACAATGTTTAAACATTATGTTCTAGTTGATGAAGCATGGAATGATGTATATTAATCATGACATGAATCAAACCATTATCTTGCTTTATCAATCAAAGTCTCTCTAAATACATTCATTAATTTATCATCATCGTATATAAGCTCATAGTATGAATACCATAAGGAGATATCAAATAAATGACAATTAAATTTGGGAATTTATTTCTTATCAAATGGGTTTAATAAGAAAAATATAACTGAAATTTGTAAATTTGATGAGACGAAGACTTCAAATTTTGTTTTTGTTATTGAACAAAATAACCAAATTGAAGGTCTTTGATTCAAGTATTAATATTAATATTAAATTTGAAAACTTCCAAGTTGAAAAAACCTATGTAATGGTCTAGAAACTAAAATTCACAAGTTTATTAGGTGTTAAAGTCCCCCTTGTTAACAAGAAATTGTGTTTAAATGTCTTTACTTTTATTGATTATACTTTTGATTTTGATTAAAAAATTTAGATCATTTGAGAAAATTATAGAAATTCGTGACCATGCATTCATTTATTATGAGTTGACTAAATAGAGAGATTATGTAATGTCCCCATTATCGATGTCCTTCTTTGGACTAGTTTGGCTCTGACACACTTACTATTTTTAGTAAGTATTATATTTAGTAACTGGTTTGGGCGACAATGCAATGTAGGGTTTCATGTTTGGGCAGTGTGTGGTAGTTGTTTGATGAATGTTAATAATTTGGTCAATCAGATATTTGGTGAGTACTTACTATTTTTAGCAGTTGTTATTTATAGTAAGTCTATTTCGGGAAACTGATCTTAGACGCATAGTGTTCTCAACAGTTTTATTTCTATGGTGGTGTTGGAGAGCCTAAGGTTGGATTATTTAATATTTGCTTTTAATCAGTCACTTAAGTTATTTTAATAAAATAACTTTATAACTTAAGTGAGGGGGTAGGTGGTCATCGAAAAGTACCTTGGTGCCTAATAAGATAACGTTGTTTTAGAAGGTTGAATAAGGCAAAATAGTTTCCTTTTCAGTAGCACACCCCTTTGAGGAATATTTGATAATGTTTTAAAAGTATAAAGAATATTATTTAAAAAAGAAAATGGAGAAGGGGATTGCTTTTGGAGGGAAAAAAAATTTCAAACTTGAGTTTCCATAATTTCTCATTGACTCTTTATAATCTCATTTTGAGTCTCATTTGCACATGTCTAAGTTAGTTGCATAACAGGATGTTGTTGGATTTTCTCCAGAGGTCTACAGTTTGGTGATGAGGATGAAAACCCTCTTTATTCAAGAGTTGGTTTCAGTAGTGAAAGACCTACCCTAGTCAGTTGGGTGAGATTCCACTCAGGGGCCACTTTGTTGCTTAACAAATATTTAGGTTTTTCAGTATTTTAGTATTGAAAAATGAAGATTTTTGAATATTTTTTAAGTGCTGCTTATTGGGTTTGGTGTGAATGATCTTGGCTTTGAAGGTTTTGATTATGGCATTGATTTTCAATGAGCTTTATGAGGGTTTGAAGCCGATTACAATGATTTTTTGAGTATTACATTTCTAGGGCAAAATTTGATTAAACATTCATAACTTCACATTGGCTCATGATATCTTTGTGGGTATTGGTTTTTGGGAAACTACTATCGTAGGTGCCTCATTGCATATATTCCTTTGGATTTATTTCCAAGAAACTGATTTATAAGAGTAGATCGCCTAGTTTGAAGAAGCGCCCTTGTTGGAGGTTTCTAGGGTATTTTCATGTGCAATCTAACCTACTATTGTATAGGTCTGATTTGCACCTTTCTAGGTTGTTTAGGTGGCTTCAGGTGAAGATTTTTGAGGAGATTCAATGCACTCAAGTTGGAGTTAAAACGTTGCTTTGTTCTAAGCTTCTTGTTGTTGTTTGGAGCCAAATACTAGGTTTGAACTAATGTTTTCTGAGTTTGATTTTCATGTATGAGAAGTCTGATAATCTATTATGAAATCAAGGAAAAATATATTCTGAAAAATCTTCTCTTTGGAAGCAAATTCTCTTTATTTTTCTGCACTTCATATTATCTATGTTTATGCAAACTTGAAATAATGAATGGCATTTGAAAACACAAAGCAAACATCATCAAATAAAATTGAACCAACAAATCAGAAAAATAAAAAAAAGGGGAATCATTACATATTATGACATATAGACCATATTGTTTCATATATTGATAATTTTACAAGATAAATTAAATATACTATTGCATTATGTACGAAAATGGATAATATATTTTTGTATCTCATTCTTAATGTATAAGAGTTAAAATATAAAATATACAAAATATCTTGTAATACCTTTGATGAAGAGTTATGTTTATATGATTTTTTTAACATTTTGATATCTCCAGAGAAGAAATTAAGAAATAGTGTTATTGAACTGTCTCATATTTATAACATTTGAGATTGTTCAATATATAACTAAACCACACTTGTATTATTTTGAGGAATACAATTCATCAAAGGGTAATCTAATGATGTTTAAACACCACATTCTAGTTATTAGTACTTGATATCAAGCATAGTACTATTGAAATCAATTCTTCAACTCATTTTGTTAATTGGTTATTAATAAGTTGGTTTTGAACCAATTAAAAACTAGAATTTCATGCTCTTCAAATATAATTTTTTTTTTTTAAAGTGAACATGTTAAATACTTAACTTTAAAAATTGTAAAAATTATTTTTCTTAAACATAATTAGCTAAGAAGTTTGGGGTGTTATGGCCGAATTTGCAAGGAAAGCAAGGTAAACTATTTTTTAACATTTTTTTAAAGATGATTTTTCATTTTTTGCTTTATAAATTCATTTTATTAAATCTTTCTAAGATAAACAAATGTTACTTATTTTTACATTTTTTAAGAATGATTTTTAATGTATGTAATTGTTGTTTTTTATTAAAGAAAATCTCACAAAAATCAATTAGCTATTTTATAGAGACTTGGATTCACACTATTAAAATAATAAAATAAAACTTAAATTACAACACATCCATAAATTAGCATATAAAGATAATCTTCCTAGAGATTTTATTTTACACAATTAAAATAAAAAATTTAAATTAAAT
>VDFB02267615.1:51165-101323 GCA_007258455.2 Sequoia sempervirens | reverse complement strand
CCCCCAAGTCATATGAGTTTTTGATCAACTTCAATTGCTTCCTAATTAGGTTCAAAAGAAAAGTGTAACAATTAAAAAGTAGTTTCTCTTGGATATGGAGTAATAGATATTTTAAAAAGATAAGTAGGAGTATATAATTTAGATGATGAAATTCCATGGGCACAATTAGGGATAAGAATTGAGAAGTGTAGTCTTGAATAGTTTCAATACAATCTTGTTTGCAATGTATGAGTTGTAGAATCTAGACACTTTGTGTTCTATGTTGAATTATCAATTCCAATTAAAGGCATGTAATAGATTAAAAAAATAGTTTATCAATCTAGGCTGTAACATGTAGAACTAGTCAAATGATTTATTATTGATTAGTTTTGATAATTTTAATTAAAATTGTTATTTAAAATTGATTTTTAACTATAACTTATTATTAATGTTATTATTATTATATGTAATTAATTTTTTTTTAATTTTGAATAATTAATAATCAATAATTTACTATTGATTATTTTAATAATTTTAATTAGAATTGTTATTTATAATTGATTTTTAATTAATAATTTGTTAATAATTTAATTATTATTAGTAATTATTTTTTTAATTTTTAATTATTATTGATTGTTGCTTATCTATTATTATTATCATCTAAAAATCTTTAAAATAAATCTTATTAAACATCAATTATGAATACTTTATTATTAATAGATTTATTTCAAAAATTAAAATCTAAAAAATACTTAATATTAAAATCTTATTAAATATCAATTATGAATAATTTGTAATTAGTTAATTTATTTAAAAAATAAAATTAAAAAATATTTAATTGTTTTTAACAATATTAATTATTAATAAATTTATTTAAAAATTAAAATATATAATATATATTATTTTTAATAATATTAATTATTAATAATTTATTGTTAATAATTATTAAAAATCTAAAATGTCAAAAACTAAAAATAATACTCTTATAGCGGAGGATAAAAACGTGGAGTCTATTTTAAATATAACGAAAGATTAATACTCTTATCGTTGTTTTATAAGTGAAAGGGGTAATACTTTTTATAATATCCGGAACGGAAACGGCTTCCTTCAATCTGACCGGGAAAGTCACGGATTTAAAGAAACGGGAAAGTCACGGGTGTTAAGAGGCTGTGGGCCCGGCCACCTAAGGAGTGTACCCTTAGAGTGTGCAGCTTGAAAATAAGGATATGATGGTGGTTTTAGGGTATGTTTATTAAAATGAAAATTACAACCAAGATCTTATTAATGAGCACATTTAGGTTTTAATATTACTGCATAATTTATCCTTCATAATTTCATTTCTTAGAAGTCAATAAGAGGTAAATAAAGGATAAATATGATATTATTTATCTATTTAATTAGTAATCAATTAAATAAATGTTAAGTAAGAATATATATATATGATAGACCTCCTTCCTTCTTTTATTTTAGGGTTTTTCTTTTAGAAATAAAACATCATTGTGTTTACAATGTTACAATATGATATTAAAATAATCTTGTATTTGAATTCATTAGTATCATTTCTATTTTTTCATTATTAGCTACTAAATTCCAATTGAGTATTAGTTGCACCAGAGATTTGTGATTATATTTTAGATAAATATAATTCCATGGCCAAACTAACTAAACCTAATTACCTTTCATTGTTCCATCCTATTTACGTTTATTCACTCTATATATTTTATGGAATAGGCTATTTAAATATTTCTTTTGTTGAGAAGGAGTGATAATTTTTAAAAGAAAATGTAAAATAGAAGAATGGTTATTAGTCTCACATTCTTTAGTTAATATTCTTTTCTATTGTTATGCTTTTTAGTTAGAGCTTTTTCTACATAGGTTCCTGAATTATGTATCTATGAGTCTTAGCATAGAATTGTCGTGGCATTGTCATCAATTTACATACTTGAATTTCAATAGTTGAATTATGGAGAGTATATTATTTTACAACATAATGTTAGTTATATAGCAATTAGTTAAAATAATTAATTGTGTTTTCTCAAATAGTCATTTAACTATATGGTTATATTTGATTAATCAAAAAATTATCTACCTCCTTTATAGTTGGTGTATAAAATTCCTTTGGAAAGTATACTCATTTAGATGTTATTATTTTTACATTCCATTATTAAAAATGATGTCAAGGACCTATAAATTATGAATTTTATGATAAGTATTATAAGTATTATAAGGACCTATATATTCTAGTGTCAAGGCAGGTAAATAATAAGTATTATTTAGTTTCATTCATGAAAATCTAAAAAATTAATTATATTTAATTACTTATTGGAAAGAGGGAATTAAATGTTGATTTTTGGTTTATTAGATATGTGATTAGGTCAAGGGTTTTGATTTACTTTTATATAGATAAATAATCTTCCTGATTGATAATTTGAAGTAAGGAAGGGTTTGTTTTAGAATGTTCTTAGGTTAGTGGTTAATTAAATTAGGGAATGTGTAGTTTAAAATTATATCGAAGAGTTTTACTTTCTTGTTAGAAATTTGGATATACGCACTTGGATAAATGTAGTAAATATTCTAAAGATACTTTTTAATAAATGCTTATACTTGATAGATAAATAGGTGACTATGTTAGTTAAGCGAAACAAGTAATTAAATTGATCAAATTATGGTTAAATGTTTTTCTTTCAATTTACCTTTTTAGGGAGAATTAGATAATTATGTGATCAAATTAAATTAGGTTAAAAGAAGATATTAACTTAATTTAATTGGTCTTTCTATATTTTGATAATTGAAGGATTTGGTTTAAATAAAAGAATTAAATTATCTCTTCGTTAATTGTTGAATATTGATTCTTTAGGATTATTTTGTAATCGACATGAGAGTAGTTATTAGATTAATTGTTGATATAATTAATTATGAATGTTTGTAAAGTTTTAGTGAATGTAATCTTAAGAATAAGGAAAATTGATTTGCTGTATATAGATATTTGAACAGACTTGTTTAAACAAATAGATTTAAATTATCCTTTGCCTTGTGATTTCACCTTGCAAAGCAGTTAATTTGATAGAGAAGGAAATTGGAAAATTAAATAGGGAATTGAGTTACGAATGTTTAGAAAATGGAGGGATTTAATTAAATAGTTTGAATTAGTTTATCTTTTAATAGTTAATGTTTGTCCTTTATAATCATTGAATAGTTGATTTGATAGTCTTTGTAAAGTGTGGTTATCAACATGTACTTCTTCACTTGAACTAAAATTTTGTTGGGTAATTAGTCCATGGGTTAATGTAAGGAGAATATTGAGGGTTCCCTTAGATGCCCTATTGGCTAATTTGCTGTCGATAAATGCGATTGATTTTGTATTGAATTGATCATGTTAGCTTTGATTAAGTTTGAAGATTTCGTTATGAGGTTGTTATTTTTATTCTACACTTGTTATTTTGCGATTGTGAAATTTATATCATCACTTTGTGGTGCCATATTATGAGTTTTTCTCTTGTGATAGTTATGGAATGAGATGTTATGTGTTGACTTTCTTGTAGTCATATTTCTTTTGAGATGGTGTGGTCCCATATTATGAGTTTTTCTCTTGTGATAGTTATGGAATGAGGAGACATTATGTGTTGACTTTCTTGAAGTGTTTGAATTACCCTCAATGGGAGTTTGTGGATAGTCGGTGTTTTTAGGCTTCCAGAGCCAATGGTAAAACTGAATTTATATTGATTTCTCATGGTTGGACCTTTGTGATTCATTAAATTTATTTCAGATTTGGAGCTCTTTTGGGTGAGAAGGTTCATGCCTGCATACGTACTTGATTCTCATGATTTTAGTGCATTAGTTAAATTGTGTAGTTTATGTGGTGGGTGGTACCTCCTTTGTTTTTGTTTCAGTGTTATGGAATGGGTTTGCAAGATGGTTCTTTCCTCACATGTTGTGTGTTATGTACAACTTAATTTTTATGTGAGATGAGGTACACCCCTTGTGTGTTTTTGGTTTGGGTGCCCGTAGGGAGAGTGGCTCTTCATGGGGGCCGGCGCACAAAGGGGTTGTCAGGATAACCCATGGAAGAGTTTCCTAAACAAGTGATAATTTAATTAATGAACTAGTGGGTTTGGGTAGTTAAATACTAAACACTATTAATTATGTGCCTCACTCATACTGTTAGTGCTTTCATAGGCTAAGGATGGGATGAGAAGACTTGGTTGGAAAGATCATTTCCTTGTCCTCACGAAAGGTAAATGGTTCCATATGAGTCACCCTATGGAGCGACGCCTTGAGATAGGTAGTCAAGATAACCATAGATGGAGGCGACACCTTGTGATAGGTTGTCTGGATAATCCATGTAAGGCCATGAGATGACACTTTCCTATAATTCATGTTTATTTTCCCTTGTTTGGTTGCCTTTGAGAGTGTTGTTTGTATTTGTTTGATGTTGTTTTATGTTGGTGTTGATTTAGCCTTGTCTACTTGACCTTTGTTTAGATGTGGGTCCCTTCTTTTCATCTCCTAGCACGGGGGATGGGCCTTCGAGTCCACATGGTCAGGTGGAACGTGCTATGCACCCCGTTGGGTTCCCAGGTTGTGTTCGTGATGCGGAAGCGGATGCAGAGTTTCCAGAGCTTCACTTGGTTGAAGATTGTCCTTCACATTGTACCTTATTCTTCATTGATGTATTATTCTTGTACTTGATGTATTCTTTCCGTTGATATAAGGGAAGCATTATGGAATGTATTATTGTATCCATGTTGTGTTGTATCTATGGAAATATGCTCCACAATTATAATATTGAACTATGAATTGAAATGTAATAAAATGATGTATGTACCTTTTTCATCACTATTGATCATGGATAGTTGTATGCTATCATTATATTATCTTGTGAGTGTATGCTTCTATTGATATCTTCCTGGCATTAACTTTAGTGATGTTTTGGTTGGGAATGTTACATGTAATGCAACCATGTAACCCCATGGGACTAGTTAGGTTTTGTCATGTAATGTATGTTCATGATCATCCTATGCAATGTTCTTCTTTCAAAAAAAAAATTAGTGTGGTAATTTGTTATTTGTTTAGTTGTCCTATGGGGTTTGCATGGTGGGGCGTTACAACATTGGTATTAGAGCATAGGTTCATACACTGGGCACTATGAGCCCATTACGTTGACCTAGTTGCTCAAACTCTCGAGAGTACGTCTTTCTTTTATGTCAACCTCACTTAGTAATCTGAGTTTGTTCCATAGGTGGTGTCGGTCCAATGGTGTAGAAAAGTCGGTGGAAAGGATATGACCCTCGGTGTAGTGCACAATGCATCGATATTATTCCTACTGGGAATGCATTATGGACCCTTGTTTTGTCTTACAATGTGACTTCCTATGATGTGAATTTGTGTGTGAATGTAAAGAGTGTGTGTTAAACTTGGGATTTTGTGCTTAGGGAGTGATACATCGTGTTTTGTTGATTTTGAAGAGGTATTATTTGATGGTCTTTTGCTGCATATGTGGTGAAATTTTGTGTTGAATAATGAATTAAGTGGAATGCCTTGTGTGTAAATGATGATATTTAACAAAAATGTGTGCTCTCTGTGTGTGAGTATGTGGCATTTTTATGGAAGTGTAGCATTTCAAGGTAATGAATCAACTTGAATGAATAGTACTAATGTGTTATGTTTCCACCCTAGTTTGTGATTTATAGGGATTCGGCTTCAGAAACGTGATGATGAAGGTAAAGTAATTGGGATATTTAGAGGTAGATACGTATAATGCTAAGCAGTGATCCGTTTTGACACAATACATGATATAGATTAATGGTTATGATCATTATGTGATTATTATTTTGACTGTTAGGTAGTGAATTGTTTACAAGTTGAATGGATAATTAGGGCTATTATGGTTGTTGTGGCTACTATTTGTGGTCTGGGTGAGAGGATGGTATAGCATTGCTTGTTCACGAGCGCCCTGGTACGCTGCGACTTCCTCTCATGGTGTGCTTGTGATAAGATATATATATTTATTGCTTGACGTTTGGTTTGATGCAGGATGCAGGTACCAAGCACCGATTCCACCTATATTTTCAGGTTCAAGCGTGCCCTATAAGCCCAATGGGTATGATGTGAAAACTGGAGTTGACAAGAAAGTTCCCCGTCCTAGTCTATCACCCAGTCATTATGTTTGACAATGTCGTCTATTGTGACCTTGTTTCCATTTTGGTAACGTTTCATTTTGAGTCATTTAATTTTAATTGTTTAATTGATGTTGTTTTAATTATTTGGTTTAGTTGTTGGTTCATTGTGATGATGTGCTTATGACTGCATACGTTTTGTTTCATCTTGCGACTTCCAGGAGTAAGTCGATGCTAAGGGGGGAGGGTGTAGTACCCCTTCGCTTTTGGCCTTCGTGACAATTGAGTAAGTCATTTGGTTGAATTGTGTCACGCGTTGGGTTCGTCAATTTACATTGATTAATGGATTTTGAATTATGTGATAAAGTAAATATTAGGTTTAGCCTTGAGTAATCAATTTAAATTGCTTTACAAGGTAACTTAGTTAATTGGGAATAATTAAATGTATTATGAAAAGATGTTATACGTATTTCAATTATTAATTATTTTAACCGGTGAGATTAAATGTTTAACAATAATGAAACAAATAAAGATTAAAAAAAATTATTAGTTTTAAATAATTATGGAAAGTGATATAATTTTTATAAAATTAAATTAATTATTAAATAGACTAAGGTGATGAAATTTAATGGAGGTGATTGTTAATATATAAGTAAAATTAAATTACTTTGTTAAAAAAAAAGGTAAATGTTTTACTAAATAAATTAAATTAAACTGTTTAATATTTTAAATTATATTTTAATAAATTATTACCAAGTGAGGTAATTATTTAATATGGCAAATAATGTGTTCCTTTTTAGTAAAAGAGAGGTATTTCGGATGCTTCACGCGTCTGGCAAATGCTTCTCCAATCTGTGCACATGTCTTCTGGCATGAAACTGATTTAACACCTATTAGTTTCATTTTATTGAAATTTTAAAAAGCTTTTTTGTCAAAGGCATCGGGGGTTGGTCAGAAATCTGGATTGGAGGGGATCTCATTTTCTTAAAAATACTGTTAAATAGTTTACAGGGCTGGACTAAGCTTCCACCTTTAACTGCCAATCTTCTCACACGCCTCATCTATGCTTTCTCATTTTGTTGATAGACAGTGCTCGTGCCTTGTCTTCACATCTACATTTTTGCATGCGTATCTGTCTAGGGTAAGAGAGGAGCAGATTCATACTACTCTGGATGAGAGGGCAAGAGAACAAATTACAGTGGACAACGATGTATCTCATCAAAAGAGGAGACCACGGTGGGGATTTGGCTTACACTGGAAAAAAAAGGAAAAGAAGAGAAACGGTTCTAGGTTGTGTAGATGATATCCAAGAACAAACTACATGAAATAGTGCAGGAGTATGGGAGCCTCCCAACATATATATTTGCCAAAGATGGTCCAAACAATGCTCCTCGATTCAGGGCATCTGTGAGATTCTATGGGCTCACCTTCGAGAGTCCTGGGTGCTCTAGGACTGTGAGAGAAGTCGAGACTGCTGCTGCAGAGGTTGCTCTTAATGCCCTCTTGACGAAAGCAGATGACGAACCCATGCAAAATAATGGGCCTGTTGTGGCTAGTAAGCTGTGCTCTTCACTAAATTATAAATTTGTGTCTATTGTTTTGTCAAATTTTGCAATTGCTACTTTAGTCTGATCGTCTGTGAGTGGTACGTTGTGATCTTCTGTAATCGATAAACATATGTCTATTGTTTTATCAAATTTTTCCATTGCTATTTAAGTCTGATTTACTAGTTTGTATTTTGGAGAGAACTATACATTGAATTGTGCTCGCTTATGTGTCTTGTTGTTTTAAGGATAGAAAATTTGGCTTTACACCTGATGATTGCATTTGCTTGAATTTCTAAAGCCCTTTCAACGAATCCAGTTGTGCATATCCTCCAAATTACGCATTTCATGAGACCACAATTCTTGAAGAATTCTGTTAAACAATTCACACGCCTTGTCCCTACCGCTATTGTTTTGGGCTCCTCCAAAACTCCTCCTCGCTAATAATGATCTTTCGCTTCTCCAATTTGGCGAATTTGCAGCTTGAAAATAAGGATATGATGGTGGTTTTAGGGTATGTTTATTAAAATGAAAATTACAACCAAGATCTTATTAATGAGCACATTTAGGTTTTAATATTACTGCATCATTTACCCTTCATAAATTCATTTCTTAGAAGTGCATAAATTCTTTCTTAGAAGTGAATAAGAGGTAAATAAAGGATAAATATGATATTATTTATCTATTTAATTAGTAATCAATTAAATAAATGTTAAGTAACAAAATATATATATATATATATATATATATATACCTTGTCGAGGTCAATTAATCAATTAAAAAAGATTAAGAAAGGTCTATGAAGTTATCGAACAAGTCTAGGAGATTGATAGAACTCCTTCCTTCTTTTATTTTATGGTTTTTCTTTTAGAAATAAAACATCATTGTGTTTACAATGTTACAATATGATATTAAAATAATCTTGTATTTGAACTCATTAGTATCATTTCTATTTTTTTATTATTAGCTACTAAATTCCAATTGAGTATTAGTTGCACCTCGAGATCTTTTATTTTATTTTAGATAAATATAGTTCCATGGCCAAACTAACTAAACCTAATTACCTCTCATTGTTCATTCCTATTTACGTTTATTCACTATATATGTTTTACGAAATAGGCTATTTAAATATTTCTTTTGTTGAGGAGTGATAATTTTTAAAAGAAAATGTAAAATAGAAGAATGGTTATTAGTCTCACATTCTTTAGTTAATATTCTTTTCTATTGTTATGCTTTTTAGTTAGATAAGATAGAATTTATTTTTCTACATAGGTTCCTAAATTATGTATCTATGAGTCTTAGCATAAAATTGACGCGGCATTGTCATCAATTTACATAATTGAGTTTTGATAGTTGAATTATCGAGAGTATATTATTTTACAACATAATGTTAGATATATAGCAATTAGTTAAAATAATTAATTGTGTTTTCTCAAATAGTCGTTTAACTATATGGTTGTATTTGATTAATCAAAAAATTATCTACCTCCTTCATAGTTGGTGTATAAAATTCCTTAGGAAAGTATACTCATTTAGGTGTTATTATTTTTACATTCCATCATTAAAAATGATATCAAGGACCTATAGATTATGAATTTTATGATATGACTTATATTCTAGTGTCAAGGTGCACGTAAATAATAAGTATTATTTAGTTTCATTCATGAGAATCTAAAAACTAATTATATTTAATTACTTAGTGAAAAGAGAGTCAAGGGTTTTGATTTACTTTTATATAGATAAATAATCTTCCTAATTGATAATTTGAAGTAAGGAATGGTTTGTTTTAGAATGTTCTTAGGTTAGTGGTTAATGAAATTAGGGAATGTGTAGTTTAAAATTATATCGAAGAGTTTTACTTTCTTGTTAGAAATTTAAACGAGTAATTTAAGATGAATAAATATCTTTATTTTATATAACATTAAATATTTAAGTAATTTACCTTTTTAGGGAGAATTAGATAATTATGTGATCAAATTAAATTAGGTTAAAAGTAGATATTAACTTGATTTAATTGGTCTATTTGTATTTCAATAATTGGAGGATTTGGTTTAAATAAAATAATTAAATTATCTCTTGTTAATTGTTGAATATTGATTCTTTCAGGATTATTTTGTAATCAACATGAGAGTAGTTATTAGATTATTTGTTGATATAATTAATTATGAATGTTTCCAAAGCTTTAGTGAATGGAATCTTAAGTATAAGGAAAATTGATTTGTTGTATATAGATATTTGAATAGATTTGTTTAAACAATTAGATTTAAATTATCCTTTGCTTTTTTTATTTCACCTTGCAAAGTAGTATAATTTATATCATAGTTGGTTACGGGTTATTGTGAGTATGGTCTAAAAAGGGAAGTCAATGGTAAAGAGATAAGTTTAAAGGGAAGTTTGATAATTTATGCCATTATGAATAAGTTAATTTGATAGAGAAGGAAATTGGAAAGTTAAATAGGGATTGAGTTATGAATGTTTAGACAATGGAGGGATTTAATTAAATAGTTTGAATTAGTTTGTCTTTTAATAGTTAATGCTTGTGCTTTGTAATCATTTAATAGTTGATTTGATAGTCTTTGTAAAGTGTGGTTATCAACATGTTCTTCTTCACTTGAACTAAAAGTTAGTTGGGTAATTAGTCGATGGGTATCATGTAAGGAGAATATTGAGGGTTCCCTTAAATTCCCTATTAGCTGATTTGTTATCAGTAAATGCAATTGATTTTCTATTGAATTGATCATGTTATCTCTGATTAAGTTTGAATATTCCATTATGAGTTTGTTACTTTTATTCTACACTTGTTATTTTGTGATTGTGAAATTTATATCATCACTTCGTGGTCCCATATTTTTGACTTTTTCTCTTGTGATAGTTATGGAATGAGGAAACTTTATTTTTTGACTTTCTTGTAGTCATATTTCTTTTGAGATGGTTGGGAACCCAAAGTGTTTGAATTACCCTCAGTAGGAGTTTGTGGATAGTTGGTGTTTTTAGGCTTCTAGAGGCAATGGTGAAACTAGACTTATATTGATTTCTCATAGTTGGACCTTTGTGATTCATTGACTTTATTTCAGATTTGGAGCTCTTTTGGGTGTTACCTTGTACCATAGTGTTGAATTTTGATGTGGCTTTTGGGCGAGAAGGTTGATGCCTCACATACGTACTTGATTCTCATGATTTTAGTGCATTAGTTGATTTATGTAGTTTATGTGGTGGGTGGTACCTCCTTTGTTCTTGTTTCAGTGTTATCGAATGGGTTTGTGAGATGGTTCTTGCCTCACATTGTGTGTTATGTACACCTTGATTTTTATGTGAGATGAGGTACACCCCTTGTGTGTTTTTGGTTTTGGTGCCCGGAGGGAGAGTGGCTCTTCATGGGGGTTGGCGTACAAAGGGGTTGTTAGGATAATCCATGGAAGAGTTTCCTAAACAAGTGATAATTTAATTAATGAACTAGTGGGTTTGGGTAGTTAAACACTAAATAAGATTAATTATGTGCCTCACTCATACCGTTAGTGCTTTCACAGGCTAAGGATGTGATGAGGAGACCTCGTTGGTAAGATCACTACCTTGTCCTCACGAAAGGTAAGTGGTTCCGCATGAGTCACCCTATGGAGCAACACCTTGAGATAGGCAGTTAGGATAACCATAGATGGAGGCGGCGCCTTGTGATAGGTTGTCTGGATCTAATCCATGTAAGGCCATGCAATGACACTCTCCTACAATACCCGTTTATTTTTCCTTGTTTGGTTTCCTTTGGGAGTGTTGTTGTATTTGTTTGATGTTGTTTTATGTTGGTGTTGTGTTAGCCTTGTCTACTTGACCTTTATTTAGATTTGGGTCTCTTCTTGTCATCTCCTAGCATGGGGGGTGGGCCTTCAAGTCCACATGGTCGGGTGGAACATGCTATGCACCCTGTTGGGTTCCCAGGTTGTGTTTGTGATGCGGAAGCGGATGCAGAGTTTCTAGAGCTTCACTTGGCTGAAGACTGTCCTTCACTTTGTACCTTATTCTTCATTGATGTATTATTTTTGTACTTGATGTACTCTTTCCATTGATATAAGGGAAGCATTATGTAATGTATTATTGTATCCATGATGTGTTGTATCTATGGAAATATGCTCCACAATTGTAATATTGAACTATGAATTGAAATGTAATAAAATGATGTATGTACCTTTTTCATCGCTATTGATCATGGATGGTTGTATGTTATCATTATATTATCTTGTGAGTGTATGCTTCTATTGATATCTTCTTGGCATTAACTTTAGCGATGTTTTGGTTGGGAACATTATGTGTAATGCAACCATGTAATCCCATGGGACTAGTTAGGTTTTATCATGTAATGTATTTTCATGATCATCTTATGCAATGTTCTTCTTTCAAAAAAATTTAAAAAAATAGTGCAATAATCTGTTATTTATTTAGTTGTCCTGTGGGGTTTGCATGGCGGGGCATTACAAATCACATCATACACGTAAAATTTATCAAAGATGGCACATATCAAACTTATCAAAAGGGAATCATAGTATATATATTATCGAATGTCATAATTCCATCCCTAAAGTACACAAGAAATTTAAAAATTTAATAAACACCGAAATATATTAGGGCACTCAAAAAATAAATGAAGCAAGAGACATGGATAAAGATGAAATACTAACGTAAAACATCAATTTGAGGAATTCACCTAGGCAAGATTGCCAACAAGAAATTTTAGAAATTGACTCCAAGAATTATTTAGTGGCTTATTTAGCTTCTACTTTCTGCCAAAACCTCTTCTAAAGAATGCCAATAACCATTATAGGCATAAAGGCTATAGGATACCACCGACCAAGAATGAAGGCACCAACCCAACACAAGAATTCTTTGAATAGCCGTTGCATGACTCACACAACATTGAAGCTGAAGTCGAGGGTAGATGTGTGTGAAGAGAATAATTATCACAGTGCTAGCAAGGAAACCTTTAACCTATTGCGCAAAACCATAAAGGAATATATTCATGGTTATACAATAGATCCCTAAACTAGTGCATGGATAAAACAACATTATGACGACTAAAGGAAAACATGAAAATCAATACATAATCACTTTCCAAGTTTGATTATAACACAAGGGAAATTTAGTCTTTCCTCCTATAATGGATTACAAAACTTAAAGGACCATTACTTTAAGGAATCTCTATGAAAATTGGCTAAAACTGAAACCCAACATGACAATATCCTGAACACATACCAATCTCTTACCAAGTCTTCTTGAAGCATTCAATTCAATAAGTCATCTCATCTTTTGATGCATCTTTATGAAGAACATAACATTGGGTTTATGTTAGTACAACATACCATATATACTTGTAAAGATTCAAAACTGCAGATATACTTTCAAAATCAACTCTAAGAGCCAGAATTTCCTCTTCGATGCATCAAGAGCCGAACATGAAATTATTTTTTGGAGAGCTAACTCCGAGCAAGCCCTTAGATGAAAGAGAAGGAGAGAGGGAGAGAAATTAAGGGAAATTAGACAACACGAATAGAATTGGAATGGGGAAAAGCTAGACCTCCAATTCCCTAAAATAGAAGTTCCCCCAACCTATCTCTAAAATCCCAAAATATTTACAGAAGAAAGAGGTTGTTCGTTGCTAGTTCTAAGACCAACCAATTTTTTTTTAAAATTTATAATTCAGTTTAGATTTATTAAATTAATCTTCCCATTACTTTTTAAATTAATTAAAAGCATTCCATTTAAAAATCATAACAATATAATTTGATAGATTTCCAACTTACACAAGTGGGTGAAATCATTTACCCACATTTACTTAGAAATTATAATTAATTATTTACTCCAATCTTATAACATCTATTTATTTATCATATTATTATTTATTTATTTTAGCATTTATTTTACTATTGACTATTACTTAATTATATTTATATATTTATTTATCAAAGTATACCTTTTTCTTAATAATTAATTTTAATGCATAAAATGGCCAAAGACATTTATCATATAATTTTAAATTAATAAACCAATTGCCAATCAATTACCTGAACCCTAACCAGAGTTGAAAAGCAAGACCTCAAGCCACACTGACTAACCATAGACAAAACTAACAACATTGATAAGGTATCAGACCAAGTACTCATCCTCTTCGAGGATGATGGCTAGGGTAGGGGACCAAGTTCTATCTCCAATCAACTATTCCATTGGGTTTCAATGCATTCTTAGAACTTTCAATTCAGGTGGAGTCAATGCCTAGTACTTGCAACCTGCAACACACAAAAATGGTTGTGCATAAACATATACATACAATCAGGCACACCGTGAAAAAGGGAATCACAACATCATAGGGTACTCACAAGTGAGTGATGTGACACTGTCCCCTTCACCCAAACACATCAGTAAGAACCTCACCAAATCATATAGCAATCAGGATAAGATAATTCATATGATAATCACATTATAGTCATGATAAGATAATCACATAGTCCATAAATTCGTAATATACAACATCAACTAATTAATTTATCCTTAGCACATACCTTTAAATATCCTTGTTATTTTACTTTCATCTCCAAGTTCCAAAGCCAAACTACCTGCACATCCACGATGAGAATGGAGGGGCACTACAACTATCCAAAAAAAAATTCGCAATCCCACCTTCTATTTACCTTCCAAGAATCCTACTATGAACTTGTAACCCTTATTTTATTAGTTTATGTTGGTATGTAGGTGAATATTGTATTCATTAGTTTATAAGTAGTGAATAATTGTTCATTTTTCCACCAATAAATTTTGATTATCATTATTTTTTATTTTAATTTTTGAGAAGGTTAAGATGTATATTTTTATGAAGAAATAAAAATATTTTTTACATTATTATTGGACCCCAATTTTCCTTTGTATATTTTCAAGACTATTCCAAGGCACAATAATACTACTTTGTTTAACATGTTGCATAACAAAATTTTATTGACTACCACATTGTCATAAATATAAATTTTTCTAGATCTTTTAATTTTGTTTTCCAACTACTTTTCAAACACATGTTTTAATAATCTATTTTTTTAAAATGAAAGCAATGAATTTGTTAGTTTTAGCCCATTACTACCTTCTTAGATACATGAGGCTATGAGGTGTCTCTTTATCAACTAAACTAATTGATGATCAACTATACATGTTATTTCACTTCAAAATCTATGTACGACATTATGGCTAATAGTCATAGTGTCACATTTTTGGGTGCTATATGTTAAGTGCAAGGTGAAATAGTGAATGAAAACTTTAAGCCCAAGAGTGACATATGGTTGTATATCGTACCTCCCTCATATAACTCCAAAAAATGTATGAAAATACAATGCAACTCATCATGATCAAAATTTCAAGGTTCACATAGAATCATATTTATACTCGATCAATAGGGTTAAAGCATGTTTCATTTATTTTGAAATTAAAACAAAAGAAAACAAATAAATAGAAGGATTGTATACACTAATTCCCTTAGATAGTGACAAATAAAAGACGTGATAGAAGCTATCACAAGATTAAAAATAAAGATTCAACAATCAAAACAAATGTTTCATTCTTAAAACTAGAACTCTTAATTCTTTAAAATTGGGACTCTTATCCTTTAGATTACTTAATCTTGTGAAAATCATTAAACTCTTTCATTCATTCACTCTCTATCATTTTATCCTTCACACAACACAAGTACAGTCCCCATAATGGTGGAGGTGATTCAAATTGTATTGTTATGGTAATTATTGCATAATGTCATAATAGCTTAAGAGATCATAGACTGATAGATGTTGATCAATGCACAACTACAACAAGTGCATAAATCAAAGACTCTTAAGCTATGATATAAATCAACGATGTTACAAAATAATATTGTAATTAATGTTTGGGGTTCAAATGGGCTGATCAAAGATGTGCATCACTCCCCTTACACCTTTTAACCTCAAGGCTAAGATGTGGACACTCCTATGGCTATAAATATAATCATGCACATAGATAAGGGCCTGATTAATTTAAAATTATTTGAGAACACTTAGCAATGTTTTAATAGTTCTTTGTAGCAAAGTACTCAATTCCCTTGAATTTAAAAAAGAAAATTATGTGAATATAAGAAGGATATGCCAAAAAGGATTGGTAAAAAAGAATATGTTAAACAAAGAAAGCAAAGTAAACTATGAGAAGTTGGTAAAATCTTTTTTTTTATGTAAATTTAAGAAGGAAGGAGTTAATTTCTTTGGGTAAACACAATCCCAAAATATTTTGGAGAAAGTTGCAACAAAAGAAGAGCTAGGTAGAAAGTAATATCACAAGGGAACACTAGTTAGAGTATGTGAATCTCTTGTATGAATGACCAATGGTAAAAATAAAGTATCCTATAATTTGTTCTCCAAGTGAGATCTTCTCAAAGGAAAATATCAAGAAAGGTATTAAAAATCTCGCAAGCGGTAAAGCTCAAAAAATTGATGGTTTGCAAGATGAATTTTTAAAGTGGGACAGTGAGCTCCTTATGCCTCACATCAAATGACTTTTTAATAACATCACTCAAAATGGCTTTCCGACTGAATGGACAACCAGTGTGGTCATTCCTTTACATAAAAGTGGGGATATCAACAATCCTTCTACGTATTGTACTATCATGGTCAATCCTCTTCTTGGAGAACTATATGGGAGCATGTTAGAATGTAGAATCAGTAATTGGGCTGAAAATGAAGGGAAAAGGGCAAAAGGGTAGGCTGGCTTCAGGCCAAGGCACTCTACCATAGATCACTACATCACACTTAGGCGCTTCATTGAAAAAGTTTGGGACACTCAAGGCGGTAAATATTTTTGTTGTTTCATTGATTTCAAAAAATCCTTGGACACTGTGCCTAGGGAAAAACTTTGGAATAGAATGAGGGAACTTGGAATTCCTGATGAACTTAGAGTAGTAGTACATAAACTCTATGAGAAAGTTAGAGCTGAAAATAGAACAAAATATGGTATGTTTGAATGCTTTGGTAGTGACATTGGGGTCAAACAAGGTTGTCCCCTATCTCCCACTTTTTTTGGCTTATATATTAATAAACTTCAAGAATGGTTAAGAAAAACTAATGGAGAGGGTATTCGGCTTGCTAGTTATGTGGTGAAGTTACTTTTATAGGTGGGTGATCTTATCCTAATTTCAAAATCTACACTTGGTTTGAGAGATAATTTAAAGGATCTTGAGCTCTTTTTCCAAGAGGTTGGGATGCAAGTTAACAGCAACAAAACCAAAGTCATGATTTTTTCTTTGAAAAGGAAGAAGCAACTTGGATTAATTTCATTTGTGAGGGTAGCTCTTTCGAGGTGGTGGAAGAATGCAAGTATTTCGGTATTGAATTTCACAATAGGCTCAGTTGGGAGACATGCAAAATGAAAATGATTTAGGGTGGTTGGAGGGAATCTTACGTATAGTAGAATAGATGTAGGAAAGTAGAATTATGGGACTGAAAAACCAAGAAAAACCTTTTTGGTTTGTTGGTTGCATCAGTTGTCCTCTATGGGTGTGAAATTTGCGGGTGGGTAGCATGTCAAACCACAAGTGGAGACAGGTTGAAGAATTCAAAGGAACTTAATCACTACTAGCATCAAAGTCAAATATTCGGTCCCCTACGATATTCTTTTGGATGAGGTTGGTACGTTCTTGTTGGAGGAATTTGCAATCATTCAACTAATAAGTTACTTAAAAAAAGTTAATAACATGTCCATACACATTTTTGGCTGTAAATGGTTGTTGGGGAGGAGCTAAACCATAGAAATAAGACTTGGATGAAGAAAAATAGCAAGTGGATGAGCAAGTGGAACATTAAGTTGCATGAATACCCCAACACTAATGATGAGATAAAAAGGTTTATGCTAGAAAAGTTTAGGACTATTATGTGGACAAACCAGGTTGGCCATAGAAAGGCACATTATATCCATGAGTTCAACCCCACATGGGAGCATGAAGAGAAAGACTATCTAAGGATTGAAATTAAAGGCAAGGCTATGATTCTAGTCACTCAGCTAAGGACTAGGTCTCACCATCTTAGATGTGAGACAGGTTGGTGGGTTGTCCCCAAGGAAGCTTGGGAACAAAGAACTTGTATTTTCTACAACAAAGGGGTCATTGAGATTGAATGACATTTCATCATTGACTGTGATGCTTATAAAGATATTCGTATCCAATATGAAGAAAATTTGAAGGTGGATAATCTAAATGAGATTTTTAAGGAGACAAGGCTCCTCAAAATTGTTGGCTTCTTGGTCAAGATCTATAAGAGGAGGGTGGACATTGAAAGGAACTTGAAAATGGTTAAAGATTCGAAGCTCCACCCCATAGATTGATGGCCTCATGGACGTCATTAAAAATCATTCACATTCATTCATTGACCAAAGAATTGACACATTAACCCACGTTTATTTGTGACAAAAACATCATACTGTGACCGAAATCAATGGCGGGGAAATCATATGATAAAAGAGCATAATGAAATAAGAATTGAAGCTGTGCTAGGTTGCCAAAGGTATCATGAAGCTTATTTAAACTCTCCTACCCTTCCAAATTTAAGTGTTGTAATTGACAGGTTACCAATGGTATCAGGGAGTTTATTTAACTAGGTACACCATTCCATGTTTAAGTATTGCATATGTGACAGGTTGCCAATTGTATTAGGGATTTTATTTAAAATCTCACACCCTTGCAAGTTTAAGTGTTGTAGTTGTGAAAGGTTACCAATTGTATCATGAAGTTTGTTTAACTAACTACACCATTCCAAGTTTAAGTTTTGCAGTTGTGATAGGTTGCCAATTGTATCAGGGAGTCTATTCAAACTCTCACATCCATTCAAGTTTAAGTGTTGCAACTATGATAGATTTCCAATTGTATCAAGGAGTTCATTTAATTGACTACACCATTCTAGATTTAAGTGTTGTAGTTGTGACAGGTTACCAATTGTATTAGAGAGTTTATTTAACTATTAAACCCTTCCAAGTTTAAGTGCTACAGCTATGACAGGTTGCCAATTGCATCAGGGAGTTCATTTATCTAGCTACACCATTCCATGTTTAAGTGTTGTAGTTGTGATACGTTGCCAGTCATATAAGGGGTCTTCTTTAAGTATGCAAAGAATTTCAAAGCTAAGTAATAGGTGTTATCTAGTTGCATAATCTTCAATTTCCAAATGTTACTAGACACATATGGCTTCCATAGTGTTATGTAAATATTCCTTATCATTATAAGGATCTTCTTTATTGATCCTTCCTTCTGAATGTCACAATTTCTCAACCTTAACCATTTCAAGCTTGGAGGAAGCAGGCTAGTGTATCTTTTGTCATGCCTTCAATAAGAAGATCTTGCAAATGAAGATAGAGAAGACTAGGTTTATAGAGCATTTCTATCCTTTGTGGAGTGCCTCCATTGAGCCAAAGATGAGAGAAATTAGTTTCATTGGACATAGTGCTTAAATGAGCAACATCCCATAATCGGGTACCCTATTTTTCTTTTTCACTAATGGTCTGTCCCATCTCTTGCAAATGGTCATGCATCTCAAATACACCTTCATCATTATTATTTGTCAGTAACTTAATTGAAAGATTACATACAACAGTGTATATCTTCCTATACAAGGATTTCTAGAAAACAATTGAAAATATTTTGTCTTCTATAACAAAGAAGCAAGCAATGTTGACAAATATTTATTTTTCATCATCAGTAAGACCACTATAACTAATGTAGAGTCCTTTGTGAATCTCTAGGTTGAGAGTAATGTTGTGAAGAGATTTCATCCAACAACCTATGTCATTTTGCTTATCATATAAGGAGGATCCAATCACTTCCAATGAAAGAGGATGCCCCTTACAAGCTTCCACTATTCCTTTAGACAAATCTTGGTATCTAGAACTTGGAGATGCTCTGAGGAAAGTATGCCAGCTAAATAATTGGAGACCTTCACTTTTCTCCAATCTACTTATCTCGTGGATGCATTCCACAACATTGAGAATGTGTTGATCTCTAGAAGTTATAACAACTTTGCTACCAGGGGCTAGCCATTTAACTAACTACATCATTCCAAGATTAAGTGTAGTAGTTGTGATAGGTTGCCAATTGTATCAGGGAGTCTATTCAAACTCTTACATCCATTCAAGTTTAAGTGTTGCAACTATGATAGATTTCCAATTGTATCAGGGAGTTTATTTAAACCCTTACACCCTTCCAAATTTAAGTGTTGCAATTGTGATAGGTTGACAATTGTACTGGGGAGTTCATTTAACCGACTACACCATTCTAGGTTAAAGTGTTGTAGTTGTGAAAAGTTACCAATTGTATTAGAGAGCTTATTTAACTATTAAACCCTTCCAAGTTTAAGTGCTACAGCTATGACAGGTTTCCAATTGCATCAGGGAGTTCATTTATCTAGCTACACCATTCCATGTTTAAGTGTTGCAGCTGTGATAGGTTGCCAATCATATAAGGGGTCTTCTTTAAGTATGCAAAGAATTTCAAGGCCAAGTAATAGGTGTTATCTAGTTGTATAATCTTCAATTTCCCAATGTTACTAGACACATATGGATTCCATAGTGTTCTGTAAATCTTCCTTATCGTTATAAGGATCTTATTTATTGATCCTTCCTTCTCAATGTCACAATTTGTGAACCTTAACCATATCAAGCTTGGAGGAAGCAGGGCTAGTGTGTCTTCTATCATGCCTTCAATAAGAAGATATTGCAAATGAAGATAGAGAAGACTAGGTCTATAGAGAATTTCTAGCCTTTTTGGAGTGCCTCCATTGAGTCAAAATGAGAGAATTGATGTCATTGGACACAGTGCTTAAATGAGCAGCATCCCATAATCAGGTACCCTATTTTTCTTTTTCACCGATGGTCTACCCCATCTCTTGCAAATGGTCATTCATCTCAAATAAACCTTCATCATTAATCTTTATTAGTAACTTCATTGAAATATCACATACAACAGTGTCTACCTTCCTATACAAGGATTTACAGAAAATAATTGAAAATCTTTTGTCTTCTCTAACAAAGAAGCAAGCAATGTCGACAAATATTTCCTTTTCATCATCAGCAAGACCACTATAACTAATGTAGAGTCCTTTGTGAATCTTTGGGTTGAGAGTAATGTTGTGAAGAGCTTTCATCCAACAACCTATGTCATTCTACTTATCATATAAGGAGGATCCAATCACTTCCAATGAAAGAGGATGCCCCTTACAAGCTTCAACTATTCCTTCAGACAAATCTTGGCATTTAGGACTTGGAGATGCTCTGAGGAAAGAATGCCAATTAAATAATTGGAGACCTTCACTTTTCTCCAATCCAGTTATCTCATGGATGCATTTCGTAACATTGAGAATGTGTTGATCTCTAGAAGTTATAACAACTCTGCTACTAGGGGCTAGCCAATCCCCAACTAAAGCATTCAATTTTATAATAGCATCCACATCATCCAAAATAAGCAAGAAAAATTTTCCTCCCAACCGATCTTTGAACAAAGATATGCCCTTGTTGACAACATCCACTTTTCCATCATATTTAGATAAATCTTCAAGAATTTTCTTTTGCAAGTTTGTAAGGCATGTGGGGTCTACAACAATGGAATGTACATTAAATACAAAGAAAGCGGCTTCAAAATCAAGGTAAACTTCATTGTACATAGCCTTGGCAACTTTTGTCTTGTCAATACCACCAACACCTCATATTCCAATTTTAACCACCTCATCCACTGAATTGAGATTTAATTTATGAACAAGAGAATTCTTGATGGTGTCCAATCCCACTGGATGCTTGGAAACTTCTAATGGTACTCTGTCCAATGTCTTAATCAGGTCAGTCACCACCATCTTTACTAGCCAAGCTTCAAAGGTTCCATGACAAAGGTACTACTAATTATTGTGGCTCTACTCCTTTCCAAAGAGTGGAAATAAAATAAAGAAGAGAGAGATATTTTAATAATTATTTTGATAATATTGAATAGAATTTGGAGTTAAATATATTATTGATTGAAAATCAAATCGGTATTATTATTAAAATAAAAAATATAAAAGATAAACAAAAATAAATTTTAAAATTTTAACATGTAATATTAAAAATTAAATATATATTATATATATGTATATGTATATATATATGTGTGTGTGTGTATACACACACACATACACATATATATACATAGATATATACATACACACACACACACACACACACACACACATATATATATATATATATATGTATATATATATGTACATATATGTACATACATATATACAAATATACATATACACACATGTGTATACATATACAACATGTATATCTATATATACATACATACATGTGTATATATATATATATATGTATGTAGATGAAAATTTTGGAAGCAAATGTTAAAAAGGAGACAAAGAGATTTGTAGAGCCACATGACATTTTTTTCAATATGCAACAATTGTGTATTTTCAATCCCCATTTTTCCATCTAGCCTATTTTCAACTTTTAAGCAGTTGCTTTCATGAAAATAAGAAAAGATCTCAAATTATCCTATTTCAAGCAGTTACTTCTATGAAAATAGAAAAAGATCTCAAATTATCCTATTCTCATAAATAATTTTTTTCATGGAGACACTCTAACCCTTTATCTAGTAAAAGCAAGTAGGGCACTTATAACACAAAAATTAACCAAAACTATAGAAAAGTAAGTAGAAAGTGTGGTTGATTACTTACCCTTGAGTTATATTTGTGGACCACCCTGAGCGTGAACAATTTCATGCAAGAGAATTCTTCCACTCATCAACCTCTTCTATTGGGTGTCGATCTTGATGGCCATAATGTTTAAGAAATGATTGCTTATAGGGACTGGACTCCCTTTGAGGATATCTAACATTAGTTGGATCCATATGATAAAACAAAGGAATGATCAAGCCAGGGGTGTCCAACATGGTAGCAACCTCCTTGAGACACCACGTTGAGTCTGCATAGCCTTTGGAAAATATAAGAATATGTATGCAATTGCTCTCGATTCCTCTTTCCAAGATCAAACCAATCATTTCTCTCTTTTCCAATTTCTCACTGTCTAAGAAGACATTGAGTCTTGCTGCACACAAAGCTTGAAAGAGATGGTCAACCAAAGTCTTTCTCACATCTGGTCCCTTGAAACTCAGAAACACATGATACCTCTTATAGTTGTGGAAGGAAAGTTTAGTTGTGGGAGGTTTGTATGTGACAAAGGTAGGCCTTGAAGATCCACCACATGTAGATGTAGATGGTGTTGATTCTTCAAACTATGGGTGTGTGCTAGTGTTTGAAGAAGATTCCATGAAATTGGATTGAATTGAACACAAAGAAAGATTAAGGGATAGAGTTCTCAATGGAAAAAAGGTTTCTTTTTGAGGAGGTGAGAAGGTAGAGGGGAAAAGTATATAGGGGACTCATAGAGGTAGTGACAAAGACCAAAACTTAACAAACACATAGATTGTTAGGCTAACAACCTGTCTTTAGATAGGAAGTTGCGTGAAAGAATGGGAGTGGAATGAAGAACGTGAGATGGAGTCCACTCCCACTTTGCAAAAGAAAAAAAATGATTTGTGCCAGTTGGAATCATTGTCATCCTGGTGTGGTTTTGTCAATGACAATGTTCAAACATTTCATTCTTTAAGATTTGGTTTGGTCAAACAGAAAATTGTGTTACATCAAAATATTATTTGTTTTCTAGTATTTAAGAATCATCTATTCTAGAGTGTTTCTCAGAATATTTTTTACTCATGTGGATCAAATAGCAATAGCGTGGACTTTCAACTCAATGCTCATTCTAACTAGCTCTCTTGGACACACTCTATTCTCTCTTGCTCTCTTTCTTGCACAACTCTCTACAGCTTGATACAACAACACTCTCATGTTCTTACAATGCTCTATATTGCTCTTGGCTCTCACAATTGTCTTTGTCTCTCATTCTTTCCTTGGATCCCTCAAACCTTGCAAGTGATATCTTTCTTATCTTGTATCTTTGAGCATCTTGGAATTTCTCACATCCCCTATCTCTTGCATCTCTATTTCATGATATCGGTTATCCTCCTTGAGTGGGGTTTTCTTTTATCACTCTTGCATTCATTTCATTTCTACTTATTATTTCTCTCTTTCTATCTAGTTTTTTGTGGAGTTGGGAACACAAAAACAAGGGTTTGATTGAGGCAAGCCCCTAAATAGCCCCAACATTTTTTCCTTAGTCTTATGTGTGCAGGTGTTAAAGATACTTACTTGTTGGAGGCTTCATCACTTGGGTTTTTGTAAGAATTCTCTTTCTCTCCTCACTTTATCATTTACGTCTTAGCTAGCTTACATTACTTTGTTTCAGTTATGTTATTCTCTATTACTTTCCCGCATTCCAAGATTTCTTAGCAGTTAGATTAGAAGTAGTCACTAAGCTGTTTTCTAAGATATTCTTGGTTGTTTGTTCATACAAGACACCAACACACCTTGGGGATGATAGAACACTGTGGTGAAGTTTGTATTTTGTGTTGCCATCCTTTGGCTGAAAAATTGCTAGTTTGTTTGGAAGACGTTTGTGACCTACCCATTCTAATTCTGAAACTCTCAATTTCTTCCTCGAGGTAGTTTAGGGAAGTTCGTTCCCTAGGAATCTCTTGAGAATAAAGAGACTCGTGAGCAGTGAATCCCCCTTCTCTACATTTTAGTGAACTCGGCATGAAAATACCTTCACCAAAAAAAATTCAGGGTGATTCCCCGAACTCCATTTCATACTATCCAAGTGATATGCCAGCCTTCGACGAACTTGTCTATACCTCTATTTCAAAATGTAATGTCTATCTTTGTTCTATTTCTTTCCAACTTTGTTGAGAAGCTTCAACAATTTCTCTTACAAGTGTGTGAAAGTGAGTTCTTCTCTCCTTTCTTATTATTCTTTGTGGATCCCTCTCCTCAAATTCCTTCTAAGGATATTTTGGCACAAGAAGATGAAATCATTGATGCTTTTCTTAATATTACTCTACCTTCTATTCATTCCAATGCACTCTCTTTTAGAGATGATGCATTAGTGAATGGGAAATATCCTCTTCATTTTGATGCATGCCTTTCTAGAGATGATGCATTAGAGAATGAGAAATATCCTCTTCATTCTGATGCATGCCTTTCTAGAGATGATGCATTAGTGAATGATGAAGTTCCTCTCACATCAGATCCTTCGAGGATAGATGTTGAGCATAGTTCTTCAAATAATCTTCTATAAATTGTAATGAATCTGTAAATATAGGCCCCTGAAAGGCCTAAGAATCCTATTATTTATCTAACTCCTACTAGTCCTCCTAAAAGGATTTGTTCTATTAATGGTGTTCCATTTAATAGTGATTCTCTTGATCTTTCTAAGGAACCCTCTTATAGAGTGGTAGCCCATACTTATAATACTAGAAAGAATAAACAAAATTTTAATTAATTTTTTTCTTTACCACCTTCTCAACCAAGTCTTCCTTCAACACCTAAGCCTAAAACTGAAGCACCTGGTGATTACAATCTTGTCGAGCAAGTCGGCATTACTGTGGCTAAGATCTCACTGTGGGACTTGCTTCAGTATGCTCCAGTTTATCAAGATATGCTTCAAGAAACCTTGCAAATGATCCTCTTGCCTTCTTCTACCAAGATGGAAGATGTTAATGCATTGATAGCTCATATTCATGCAAATTCACCAAATATTACATTCTATCCACATGAACTCCCACCTTTGGAAGTATAGATTCAAGCAAACCCTTTAATGATTATAGTCAACATTAATAAAATTGGCATTAGACATACTATCATTGATGTTCATTCGACGCTTAATGTATGTAGCATTGATTTGTTGCCTAAAACTAAAATTGATTCATCTTCTCTTGTTATTTGTGGGCTCAATAATGTTGGTCGGAATCCTTTAGGCACGATAGTCTCACCTTTAAGTTTGGGACCCATTACCATACCCACCCTTGTATATGTTATGTCAGAAAAATTACCATATAATCTTCTTCTAGATAGATCATGGATTCACGCTATGTGTGTAGTCTTTTCTACCTTGCATAAATCTATTAAGTTTATTCATAACAATCAAGTAGTCACAATTAGGGCTGACCCTGATGCCATACACTTATGTGAGATAGCAGCTACTGGTTAGGCTTTGGTTGTGCCTACTCTTATCTATTTAGTTTCTTCCAATGTGTTGATGTCTACTCCAATGGTATCTATTACAAAGGACATGCTTGAGGTGGATGTCCCTAAAGAAGATCCTTCTGAAGTGAGAAATACTAAGTGTACCTCTTCTTAGGAAAGTGCGTGTCTCTGTGATGATTGGGGTTCCTTAGCCTTTACATCATTCTTCATTGGGGAATATAAAGTTGACCTGATCCACTTAGACCTCCTGATAATATCATCCAAACTCACTACCAAAGATTATTATTCTTCTGCATTGTGGGGTAATGTAAACACAAATTATAATGTTTTGAATGTTGATCCTCCCTCTTCTAAGAAAGATGATCACACTTCTATTAAAGAGGTTAATGTTGGTAGTCCTATCAAGAAGGATAATGGTGATCTCATAGAGGAGTATAATCCCCATTGTTGGAATAATGCTCTCTATGGAGATGATCCTCCTTTTCAAGATTTGCAAACACTTTATGACCCTGGCCTTAAACTTGTCTCTAAATATGGGTATGGGAGTAAAGGTTGTGGGTGTAACGAACAAGGAATTTAGAACCCTATAGAATGTGCACCTTGTAAACATAATTTGGGGGCTTGGTTGCTCAAATGAAAACCACAGTTGAATGTTAACATGATTTTTGCTCAACCTCATTCTCTTGAATTGATCCATCCTCCATTATCTTTTATCTTCATGTCTTCTTTTCCTGAGCAGTCAAATTATTCTTCATAGGAGAAAGGGTTGCTTCTTGCTCCTCATTCTTTATCTGAGCAATCAAGCATATTTTTTTGAGGCTTCTTAAATCCTACTTAATTACTCTTCCTTCTACTACATTAAGAAATTTCATAAACATGATAAATAAAAAAGTTCTTTTTGTGCATACCATCGAGTGCTTGGCCATTCCACTAGTGAATGTAAGGCCTTAGAAGATAAAATAAAACAACTTCTTGATTTTGGTGTCAATTCTCATATATTTGTTGATGCACCTACCTCTTCTTCAAATAATAAGTAATATCAAAGCATACCTCTATCCTGTCCATTCTAAGCACTTTCTCATGAGGTTCTTACACCTCCCTTCTATAGTATCATGCATGGTTCTCCTCCCCTATATGTTTGGGGGTAGTGATAACTTTTTCTAGAGATGTGTGTCCTTAAAGATTCCCTCTCTTCTCTCTATCTTTCAATTGGAGTGTTCCTTTGAATGGGCCCCTTTATGTCTTAAAGGGTTCCCTATCAAAGGAACCCCCTTTGAAGGCTTGTTCTCTCAAATGAATCATTGGCATCTAGCATGGGGGTAGCCTAACTATACTTGTCTTATATCTTTGTGTCTAGGTTGGGGCAGCCCAACTAGACCTATCTTTTCTGTGACTGTCCTGCAACATAGCTTGCATTAATCACATGCTTATCTGATTAGTCTTTCTTTACAAGACCAAGAACCTGTAGAGCTCCTTTGCATCAAACGTGCCTCATAGGATCGAGCACCTATGAGGACCAATTAGACTCTATGAATCCTTTCATATCTTCCCCCCCAGGACCAAGAACTTGTGGCGCCTCCTCTTTGTAGGACTAAGCACATGTAGAGCACTTAATTTCTATAGGACCGAGCATTTGTAGAGCTTTTGTTCATCTTTTGTAGGATAGAGCACCTAGAGCACTTTTGTTCAAATTTTTGTAGGACCTAGTACTTGTGGAGCCACTCTCTCCTCTCTTCTCAATTATGTATACCGAATCGAAGACATGCATCTTCTTCATTTTGAGTGTATACATCTTTCGCTCTTCAACATTGGTTGCTTCCCTAACTTTTGGGTGCATTCTCCTCTTGAAGCAACTGATCCTTACATTCTTCTCTCTGTTGAAGAATTCCTCTATATGTTATTTCTTAATTTAGGGATGATGCATGGTATTGAGACAACCTTCTACATCAAGGTCTCTTTCACTTTGCTAGCTGAAATCCTTTAATTTTTTATGTATTTTGGTGTGTCTGTTATCCATGTTTTTATCCATATGTTCTAACCCAGTGATATAATGGTTTTTTATGTTATAACCTTGTTGTCTTATGTAGATGATTCTTGTCTAATGCATTTTTTTTGTAGGTCTTCATCCTGGGGGCATGCTTCCTTGGTTTGAAGAGTTATCTACTTCCTCTATAGTATCCTTATGGTATCATGATGTTATTTATGTTTAGCAGATCTCCTTTAGCGTGCATATTAGTGTAGATTCATATTCCCGCTAAAGTGGGGGAAAAATGTAATGTCATAAAATTGCACCCCTTTGCAATTTCACATTCATTCTTGTATCCACTTTAGTGTCGATTCCCTTAGCAATTGTGTAGGTTCACTTTAGCCCTTGCATAAGCCTTTTTCCCTTCTTAGGATGCTTAGGACCCCTTTTTCAGTAGCTACCCTTGTGCATCAACTTTGCATCAAACCTTGTGCTTTTATTATTCTCATCATTTTGTAGCATGATGTGTCTAGACACTAGCACACTCTGTGGACATCTGTGCACCACGTTAGAATCCTGCAACATTTCAATGTTAAACAATCATTTTCAAGTGCCTTGCCACTTGTCAACTACTTTTGGCAATGGTAATGACTTGGGACACCTTGTAATGGCTCAAAAATATTCTTTTCCCTCCTATTCTATCTTTAAAAGCCATCTTTACAATCCATTGGGTCTTCTTCAAGTGGTCTTTCTCTCTTAGAGACACTTTATTCTCCCTTTCTCTCTTGCTTGTACAACTCTCTACAACTTGCTACAACAACACTGCCATGTTATTGCAATTCTCTATATTGCTCTTGTCTCTTGCACCTGTCTTTGTCTCTCATTCTCTCCTTGGCTCCCTCAACCCTTGCAGGTGATATCTTTCTGATCTTATATATTTGAGCATCTTGGGATTTCTCACATCCCTTTTCTCTTACATCTCTATTTCATGATACGATTTCTCCTCCTTCAGTGGGGTTTTATTTTATTACTCTTGCATTCATTTCATTTCTACTTATTATTTCTCTCTATCTATCTTGTTTTCCATGGAGGTGGGAACATTGAAATGGGGGTTTGACTGAGGAAAGCCCCTCAATAGCACCAATTTTTTTCCCTTAGTCTTATATGTGCAGGTGTTGAAGATACCTACTTGTTGGAGGCTTCATCACTTCGATTGTTGTAAGCATTCTCTTTCTCTCCTTCTCTCACTTTATCATTTACATCTTACCTAGCTTATTTTACTTTGTTTTAGTTCTATTATTCTTTGTTACTTTCTCGCATTCCAAGGTTTCTTAGTAGTCAAAGTAGAGGTAGCCACTAAGTTATTTTCTAAGATGTTCTTAGTTTTTGGTCTGTATGAGACATCACCACACCTTGAGGATGACAACGTGCCATGTTGAAGTTCATATTTTGCACTACCATCCTTTGGCTGAAAGCCTACTAGTTTGTCTAGAAGACATCTATGACCTACTCATTTTGATTCTAAAACTCTCGTTTTGTTCCTTGAGGCAGTTTAGGGTAGTTCATTCCCTGGGACTCTCTTGAGAATAAAGAGACTCGTGAGCAATGAATCCCCCTTCTCTAGAGTGAGTTTTCATTTTTTTCTTGTAAGGTGTTCAACAAGTGGGAGAATGTTGGGAAAAAGTGTTTCAACCTTTCATTCCTAATATTCAGTTTGATGTATTTTCTATGTCATCATTATTTCATCTTCTAATGGTTTTTGGCTTCTTTTGGTGAGATGGTATCCTACTTGGAAGCTCACTAGACATTATATTTATTAATTTGGCCTCATGAAAAGTGTTTTTGACCCAACTATCAGTGACACTTCTAGTCATGTGTCAACACCTTGTGGTGTGTAGGGTCATTATGAAGAAATATAATTGTGAAAAATTCTATGACACATAAGAACATATAAGAGAGTAGTTACATTGGAATATTGACTAGGATTATGATAGGTTGGAACACTTACCATGGAGCATCTTTACAGGTTTACTCGAAGACAAATTGGTGCACCCAAGTTTGGGTGGTTAGTTATGACAATTGTGAAAACTATGAGATATGAAAAAAATATGTTAAAGTTAGCCAAGGGACTCAAGACCAAAGAGGGGGATTGGAATTTGAGTCCACGCATATGGGTTCCATAACTTAATGGATTTGTAAATAGTTTTCCTAAACCATTCATGGTTTCTAATATGTACTTTTTCTATTTATTGGTGCTTGAAATTGTAGTTTTTATGGTTGATTTGTAGGTACAATTGTGCTGCTATAATTTCTCCACTTTTAAATTTTCTTCATACTCATGTAATAGCTTTCCCCACAAGTGTATTGAATTCTATTGGTTTACTAAAAATACATTGAGCTTCTTTGGATTGTGGGTTTTTTTCTCCATGTAAACCTTGTGTTATGATATCTGCTTATTTTTACATAATACTCTCTTAATTAGATTGGTGTAGAAAGTATTTCCATGTACGTTGCCTCCTTTCAACAACTGAGAAAATGATTATATCTCTAATGAAAAAATCTCTACATTTTAGATTATGAATTTACTTCAACACTTTTCCCACATTAAGGAGGCATTAGGAAATGACATTTGGATTGAATTCATCAATAAAATCCTAAGTGCCAATTCTAGACATTTTTCTATGCACTTTAAGGATATGGAATTCTTTCATTGACTAGAGGAATAAGTTGAATAATTCTTAAGTTTTTTTATTATGTGAATGCACATCTATAACACAACCATAGCTTAGGTTTGAAATGAGGTCCAATTAATCCTAGAACTAATTGTTGGTGTGCTTAAAACAAACAAAAACTTATCAAATATAGGAATGACCCAATGGATAAGGCACTGATCAATTATGCTAAAGATTATGGAGTTCTATACATTTTGTTAGGAAAAGTAGTCTCGTCTACCAACTATTGTTCTTAATATTTTCTACCTTTAAATTGGACACATTAATAAATTTTTCCTTATATTTACAAAAAACAATTAAAAGTGACAATCACAAATAAATAATCATGAATTTTTTTTTATAATTTTATAGGATTAAACTTGTTTGAATTAATTAATTTGATTATACACAACCTTGGTAACTGTGGGGCGGGGGCCCTAGCTCGGTTGGCTAAGTAATTCTGTTGCGGCTCTGCTGGTCACGAGTTCTAGTCTCCCCCCGTCCCGTGGTACCGGAGGGCGTGTCGCGCCAGCGCCGCCGGTCACGTTAAAAAGTTTACCAGGCGCACTGCAGTTTATAGGGGGTCGTGCTACCCGATTCCTGCAGTCTAAAAAAAAAAAAACTGTGGTCTTGTCAATACCCCATATTCCAGGTTTAAGCACCTCTTCCACTGAATTGAAGTGAGAGAAACTTCTAACAACACTATGGCTTAATGTCTTAGACATATTATGGCATTCACATGACCTCTGAATGTCAACATAAATCACAAAAGTAGTATTTATTTATAGTTGCAAGAAATGCTGGAAAATAATACTCAAGTATAATATGAAAGGAAAATTTGTAAAATAGAACATTTGTTTGTATAAATTATGAATAAACTTTTGAATTAATTATTATTACAAATAATTTAGATTTAACAACAGATTAAAATTGAAATCATTCCTGTTTATAAACATATAAAAAGGTATGAAATGGTGCATTTGTGAATTCATTTGATTCCTTCTTTTATCTCTGCAATTAAAATTCATTTGCTTCCTTATTTTATATTTCGAGAAACATAAAAATTATTTCATCATCTAAAAACAAGAATAACATGGCAGCTACAATGAATTATGTCAACCACTGCCTACTTAAAGAAAAACAATGAAGTGAATGAACAATTCCGATAATTGTTTTTTTTTCTTAAGCGTATTCTAAACACATTTTAAAATCTACTTGCAGATCAAATCATGTGAACCAAAGTCATCTTACCATTTTCTTAAGCCAAAAAAATTTATTCATAAATGAAACAATATTCATTCAATCCTAAATTGATTATTCAATTAAGTTACTTGAACAAATGTATAATCCAAGCTAAGTAGGAAGTTCATTCCAAAACATCTAAAAACAACAAAATGGTCGTCTGTTATAATAGTTTGAACAGAAAATCATTCAAAAGTCATTGCAAAGTGTTGCTCTGATGGTATTAGGATTAGGGTTTAACTATATCTCTCATCCTCTGTGGAAACAGGGTCTGCTTAAACATCCGCTCTGATTAGGATTTGATTCTGCCTTTTCTTTGTCATTTATTTGTTAAGGCAAGGCAGGAGAGAGCAGTCCACCCTACCTTTGGAAGTCAGTCCACACAACGTGCACCATTTTTTATTATGGAAGTCCACACCACGTGCACCAGAAAAGCAAACGTCATGATGGACGTATTTATTTTGTTTTATTTTGTTGATACACCAACTCCCAAAAACTTGTGTTTCTTGTCAAATTTGGCAGTTGCAATTATTGAATTTATCTTTCACAATTTCCGTAACGTAGAATTTTTTCAAACTTTGTCATTGTACTAAATATATTATCTTTATCTTACAAATACGTTCTTTGTCTATTCAAACTTAAGTGCAGTCCAACTTAATTTAAATTCAATTTATTTTATTATATTATTATATTATAATAATATATTATTTTATTATATTGTTATGTTTATATACTTATTATTGCACTTATTATTATTATTTTTATAATATAATTAAATTTGTATTATTATTTTATAATTATTATTATATTATATAATAATATTGTTTTATATAATTAATATTATATTAAATTTTATATTAGTTTTAGAATATTTGAATTATTTTATTGTTATTATAATTATATATTGTTTTGCCGGTATTGGCATGGTGTGATGGTTTATAGGTGGCATTGTTGTTCTTGCCACCAAGGTTCAAACCCCGTTGGGGTGGGTGGTATTGTTGAATGGTTGTATCCGGTTCATAGCTCCGGTCAAAAGCGTTTACCCCTTGAATAAAAAAATAATTATATATTGTTTTATAATTAATATTATATTAAATTCTATATTGGTTTTAGAATATTTGAATTATTTTATTGTTATTATATTATATTATTGTATTATTATAGTATTATTATGATATTAAAATTATTATTATATTATATAATAATATTGTTTGATATAATTAATATTATATTAAATTTTATATTATTTTTTTTGTATTAGAAATAGTATGGGAACCAAAAATACAATGAGAAGAACAGCAGTACTGCTGCACTAACCCCCATTACCTTATGAACAACACTATCATGCCTCCTTATAGAAAAAAAAAACTTTAGATTTTTTACAGATTGTTACATTGCTGGTATAAAGAAAGTCACCAAATACACACATAGCAGTAAGAGATGCCCAAAAACTGGGAATATGCCTTCAGCCAAGAGCTATACCCACATACCAAAGCAATCACTGCACCTCCGAGCTGAGAAAATGTCACCGGGCTGCAAGGGAGTATATATCTCTGTCATCATTGAAAGCTATCTGGAGTTCCTGTAGAGCATTCAAAAAGATTTCAATTCTTCTATTGTCAAATCTGTGTGTAGGCCCACACATAGTGTTCTCCCAGGTGGTTGTGGCAGCGCAACTCCTGTAAGGCCTTATGAATTGAGGAAGTGATATCTCGATGTACTGGGCAACCTGCAAAGCAACATGGAGAAAAGTGAGTCTCTTATGTGACTCAGTAAGCACCCTCCTACAGCCCTTAAACTTTTCCTCATTTCTTGCTTTCCAAATGTGCCAAATAATTTCAACAAATAAGAGATTCCAAAATTTAAGACAGTCCTTACTCATTTCTTTATGACAAAATAACACACTTTTCCATCTAATATTGTCACTATCCCATATTTTGAAATTGAAGCAGAAAATTTTCTAGATTTCCTTTGCATAGAAACAGTCAAATAAGATATGAGTAACAGATTCTGGTATGCGGCAGATGCTGCAAACATCAATGTCATTCTTGTTAGACTTGAAAGGTAATTTTTGAAGCAAAACTAACCATTTAAAGCAAGACTTTTTAGGCTCTATGCTACTGTTCCAAACATCCAAGAGAGCTTTCTTCCAAGTATTATCATTAAGAGCAATATTCCAACGTTGGCTACAATGATCAAGAACAACATTACTAGTGTTTAAATCCTTGTAAATTGTTTTGGCTTGGAGATCAGAGATTCTTCCACCATTTTTCCACACAAGGTCATTCTCCACATCCATCACCCTATCTGTGTTAATAGGGAAGCGGCAATTTTTACAGGCTTCAACCAAGGTGGTGTATGTCCTTGCCGTAGAGGTAGGAAGATCAAACTCTGCACTCAAGGCCCCCCAATTTTTAAGATTACCTCCAACAAGAAGGATATTGAAAACCTTAACCCCTTTTTGATTCCAAAGTCTAGCAGAACAACCTTGAAGAAGGGCAAGCGACTTACCATTATGATAAAGGTTCCACCAAATAGAGTTGTAGGACTGACAGCTAGTGTTAGGCGGAGAGATACTAGGAGACTTGAAATGGGTATTATGCTTGGAGAGCTCCCAGGCCCTCCAAAGACTCTTGAAAACTAGGGAACCAGCAGGGCTCATTGTATGACTGCTAGTGAGGATGTCACACAGGGGAAAATTCTTCCAGGTTGTTGCCTGTTTAGGGGTAGCATCTTGTATGTTTCTCCTAACAAGGACTTTCCAGGGCTCATTTCCAACTAACGCTTTCACAATCCATTTGGACGCAAGGGCAATCCCTTGTTGTCTCAGATCTTTTAAACCCAGGCCCCCTTGCAATTTGCCAGTGCAGCACCAGTCCCACCTTTACCATCAGACCACAGGAAACCTCTTATCCTTTTTTGGATCTCATTTATTTGGTAACTACAAAAAAACCAGACTGAGGCAAAATAGATAGTATAAGAAAGAAATTTTTGACAAACTTGCATCCTTCCTGCCAAGGACAGATACTGCCTATTCCATTTTTCAAGCTTCTTTTCAATTTTTGAAGCAATCCAGCTCCACATTTCTTTGAGGTTTGGGCAGACTGCAAAGGGTATACCCAAATACCTAACCTGCATGCCAGGGCCTCCCCATTGGAAACCATATTCTTTCAGCTTTTTTGGAGGGACCTCCTTCCAACCCAGCATAATAGATTTGGAATTGGCAATTTTTGCCCCTAAGGCCAACGAAAACAAATCAAGCTTCCTCATTAAGGCATCCATATTTTCTTTGAACAACTCAATAAAGAGCGAGGTATCATCAGTAAACTGAACATTAATTAGTTCATTATCATCTGGTAAGGAAATCCCTTTGATTCTTGGGGAGAGGGAGTGGTCCCTTAATAGATAAGATAAGGCATCTGAGGCAATGATAAAAAGTGCAGGAGCCAAGGGATAGCCTTGATGAACGGACCTTTCCAGTGTGATCTCCTCAGATAGGACACCATTAACATCAACTTGAGCAGTTGCATCTTTAAGGAGCACATCAGCCATTTGACAGAATTCATTAGAAAGCCGAAGGCTTTGAGTACCATCCTTAGAAAACTCCATTCCACCCGGTCATAAGCTTTTTCAAAATCTAACAGCAACATTGCCACATTTTGACCAGATTTCTTAGCCCACTCCATTGCCTCCCAATTTGTTATAAGATTCTCCAAGATGTATCTCCCCTTTACAAACCCAGTTTGGGTGGGGCTAATGAGTTTCGGGAGGAAATTGACATGTCTTAGAGCTAAGACCTTAGCCAAAACTTTGTAAGATACATTCAACAGGGTGATGGGTCTCTAGTTCTTGACCAGATTTTTGTCCCCACCTTTTGGGAGGAGCTTAACAATCCCTCTATTAATGTGCTTTCCTAAGGAACCACCACTCATGGCTTCCTTGTAAACTTCAAGCAAGTCCTCGCTAACCCACTCAGAGAAACACTTGTAGAACTCAATGGGCAAGCCATCACTACCTGGAGACTTGTCATTGCTCATTGAGTTGATTGCTTTATGGATTTTCTCTTTGGTAAGATATGCTGCAAGTTTATTAGCCTCCTCTATTGAGATCTTCTTGGGGATTAGTCTTTCCAAAGATCTTTTGGCATTTATGGAGGCTTCACTGTCACCCTCAGAGGAGAAGATATTTTTGAAAAAACTTGTAAACTGCTTGAGAAGATCCTCCTGAGTAATCAACATATTTTCCCCATCCCATATCTGCTCAATCTGCTCCCTAGCCTTTTTTTCTTTTAGGAAGTTAAAGAAGAACTTTGAGGCTCTGTCTCCCTCTTTTAGCTAGTTTACTTTGGCCCTAACTCTTAGCCCATTAACCTTATGGTTCTGGATCTTCCTTAAGCTATCCTTCGTTAAGGTCATCTCCTGATTCAGTCTAATATCATCAGGGCAAAGCTGAAGACTGGTTTCAGCTCTGAATAATTGCTCTTGGAGCCCCTTTTCTTCTTTCCTAGCATCCAAGGCACATTTCTTACCCACAGTTTGAAAGAGCTTCCTCCATGCTTGCACATTGGAGTTCCACCTATCAATGGTAGTGGAGTTTTTAAGGAGCCATTTGTTGATCTCCCTTATGGCTGCAATTGCATCACAATAGTTTGGGTTCTTAAGCAATTGAGAATTAAGGAAGAAAGAGGATTTTCCTGAGTTTTGCCTTACTTTCTCCTGTATGGTAGCTAAGCTAGCCTTGATAGGATGATGATCAGAGAGGGTGTAAGGCAGGACACTTACCTTAGACCCTGACTCATCAGGGGTGAAGTAAAATAAATCTTTATGTGCATAAATTTTGTCCAGCCTGCAATAGATTCTACTGCCTCCCTTTTGGGCATTACACCAGGTATTCCATATGCCTTTGCAGTTCTTTTTGTCCTTTTCCATGGGGTCAATCAACTTGAATTTATGTTTTAGTCTTAGCCAAAAGAATTTTTCATTTCCTTTCTAGGCCATATCAATGCCTCCCCATTTGTCCTCAGCTTGCTCAACCATGCTGAAGTCTCCCCCCAGGATCCAAGGAACAACAGGAAGGGAAGAAAGCCATTGCCACAAGGTGACTCTTTCTCTATAATCATTTGGGGCATACACAGAGCATACCCCAAATTCCAGGTTGTCCTTTTTTAGGGTTACCCAAACAGCCCGGTTGCACGGAGAGTAGCCATTGCCACTAATCCACTATGTCCAATGATTTTCCACCAAGACAGAAGAGCCCCCCTTGCCCCTATCATGTGTGGTTGAGAAGGAGGTAGCCCCATTCTAGATAAATCTTAGGCTTGTTTCCAATGAGAAGCCAACTACTTTGGTTTCCTGCAGCAGCACAAAGTCCTTATGCTTGTGCATGTTTAAGAAACGCCTGATGATATACTTCTTGTTCGGGGATTCTAGCCCACGAAGGTTCCAAGACAAATAGTTAAGCTTCATCATCCCCAGGCATAGGATTGTCACTCAGCTCCTGTCAGAATTGTTCAAAGCACTTAGGGAGTTTCTCTTCAACTTCAAGCTTCTTAGCCATTGGGGACTGGATAACTCCACTATTCTTTTTTCTTTTGTGTGTGGGGGCCTTATCCCTTTTCTTCAACGAAGAGTCCTTATTTTTCTTAGGCCTTCCAGGTCTATTTTTAGTTATCGAGGCCTGGTTGGTATGCCCCTGTGTGACACCCTCAGTATCTCTATTAACTAGAACCGAGTCCTGGCAGGTGGAACCTAACTCAGGGTCTTTGGGGGGTCTGGGTTCCTCTTCCACCTATGGAGAAGGGTTGGGCACTGAAGCAATTTCCTTACCTCCAGCAGATAAAGGATGGTTGGAGCTATCAGGATGGCCAAGGTCCTCATGGAAACAGTCCTGCAGCCTGGGAGAAGGCCCTATTTTGTAATGGCATTCAACGTAGGGAGTAGAACCAAGCGGGGGCATTTGCTTTCCCACAAGTTCTCCATCACTTGGCAAAGCATTATTATTGGATGAAACATTTTGGGTGCATCTCACAAGGTCTGCATGGTGGATCACGAGGTCAGTGGTCATCTCAATACCCCCATCGACATCTTTATTTGTTGGGATAATTTTGGACTCAAATTGACTGGAACCCTTTTTTATCTGAAGATCCACAATTTTAGGTTTGGGATCAGGTCCCCCAAAACTTTTAGAAATACGATTTTTTATTTTTCTTAAGGCGAGTTGCTGGGCATTCAATTTCTCGAGGAGGACAACATCCCTGGTGAGGGGCTGATTCAGGAGAGACCTGGAGAGGTCAGTGGCGTGAGCACTTGAGGTGGCCTCAATGGTGTCCTCGTCAACTTCAAGGGAAACAAAAGGGTTTCCATGAGAGAAAACAACCTCCAGGTTGGGGGAGATTGGGTGCGGGGACCTCACACCACTAGACGAGCCAGGTATGGTATTCTCAGCACTACCCTTGTCAACATCATCTAGATTTTCAAACTCCCGTGAGGGGTTGGGGATATCGGCTTCCGCCAATTTACCGTTAACAAGTGGTTGAGAGTTTCTAGCAGCATTCTTCTTTTGGATGATTGGGCAGTTTTTTCTTAAATGTCCTTCTCTTTTGCAAAGGAAACAAGAGTTCACTCTGCCTAAAATTTCTAGAGGGCAGGATTTAACCCCGCAATCCTCAACAATATTAATATTTTTGGGGATATCTATCCCGGGGTTAAGTGAAACAAGAACCCTAGCATCCAGGTTGGGAAGAACGTCTTTGGTTTCATCGACCCTTAGGACTTTACCCATTGGTTCCAAAGTCTAAGGAATTATCCTCTAGAATTCAGAGGGGAGATCCTTTGTAATTATCCACCTCAGGCAAGAAATGGAAATTAACTCTTTAGCAACTACCGAAGCAGACCAGGCAAACGCACGGAATGTGCAGCCACTGATATTCCAAAAAGGTCTATCAATGGTTTTATTTTGCATTTTATTATTTTTAAAGAAAACTACAAAGAGACCTTTTTGAATTAATCTGAAATAGGAGACTTGACTATTAAATTTCTTTTGCCAAGTATTAATAATCCAGGAGTCTATATACCTCCTTCCCAGAAATCTATTAGCATCTACTGCTGCTAAAAAAATTGCGGTGTCTTTTAACCGATTCCTTTCATTGGAGATTATTTCTTTCATTTATGTGTTAGGATGCAAGAAGAGATCATTACGAGCTTCAGGGGAGTGCTTACCTTCCCTACCGCTCACCTCCACCCATCTGCAACCACAGAGAACTTTGCACCTTCGACTGTAGAGAAGCACGGGTCCGCGACAACTTCTTTGAATGTTTTCGCTCCAGTGCTCTTCGGGGAACCAGTTCCAGAGACCTTAAAAGAGGAGTCGGGGGGCCTTGTGCCCCCCTCCATGGCATCTGCTTACACCCCTGCCAACGAATGTTGTCTACAGGACCGAGGAGACTTGACGCAAATGTAGAGAAAGCCCAACAACAGGAGAACAAACAAAGGAAGAACAAACATGAAAAAAGAAAATGAAACGACTCCGGGAAAGCAGGTAATGAGGAAAAAAAATAAGGGCACAGAAGGGCATTACCCAGCGCCAAACCCAGGTGGGGAAGGTGGGCCTCCCCACGCCTTGGGAAGCGAGCATCGACAAAACCCTAGCCCTCCTCAAACACCGCGTGCCACTTGCAGAGCCAATCGTCCAAATATTTTATATTAGTTTTAGAATATTTGAATTATTTTATTGTTATTATAATTATATATTGTTTTATAATTAATATTATATTAAATTCTATATTAGTTTTAGAATATTTGAATTATTTTATTGTTATTATATTATATTATTATATTATTATAGTATTATTATTATATTAAAATTATTATGTTATTATGTATTTAAATTTTTATATTATATATTTATTATTATGTAAAAAAATTTATATGATTATTTTATAATTAATATATTATTATATAAGTATTATATTATTACATCATTATATTATATTATTTTATTATATTATTATATATTTATTATTATACTTATGATTATTATAATTTGTTATAATGGGCTTTAGGAAAATTCATTCCCAATAATTCACCAAAGGAAAATTCGGTTGGTAAATTTTCCTTCGATGAATTGTTGGTCATGAATTTGTCGAAGTTATAATGTATTTAAATTGTTATTATTAAATTTTATAACAAATATTATATTATATTATTTTTATGAAAAAAAGGATATTTCAAAACATATGATTAAAAATACATGATGTTTATTAACTTGTAATTCACAACATATCAACCCATGTGTTTTTAAACTAAGTATATCTAGTTCTACAATTCAAATAGCAACAACACCATTCCCTTAAACACCTCATTAGATCATAGACTACATTCTAGAAATTTTAGAGTCATATATCTTCACTCTTAACACACACATTGGCATGATGAATCATGGTAAAATAAATGTATGTCTAGGTGCATATCCTATTTTTATTATTAATTATAATTTTAACTTACTTTAGCTCTAAATAAATCCACTTAAGTACTCCAACCTATAAAATTTCCACATGTCTGTATAGCCCATTAAAATATAAGTATTCATGATTTCTCAAGTTAATGATTACTTAGAAATGCTTATATGTAGAAAAATTAGTTGCAATACAAAAATTCAATACTTTAAAATTTAGACACTTTTCTCATCAAGCACGTCAATGTATCATTCTACATATTTGATAATAATGTCATTATTTTTTAATTAACTTCTAACATTCTATAGTCTTTCATACTAGTCTTTTTAAAGAATTTTTCATTTCTTTCTTAAAAAAAATCCTCATAATACATTTTATTATTCTTCAATGCTCTCAATATCTCATCACCTTTCCATTTAAAGTAGAAAAAAGAGAAATGAAAGGTAGAAAAAAATGGTATGAATCCTCTTCTAGAGAAAGAGGAGGTTACAGATTTTTTTGAAGGTGGTAAAGTGGATGGGATTTATTTTGAAGAATATAATGATGATATATTTAAGGATTTCATCTATTATTTGATGAAATCCACTCCATTCTTAATAGAAAAAAATTTAAAGTAACTCTTTCCACCTTCACTCTCATTTTTAGGTTATTTTGAGAAGGATGTATTTTTTCACTCTCAAGGGATGTCATGTGATAAAGTAAATGAATTAGTTAAGACAATATTCTAGAGCCTTGGAAGACTACTATGATGTCAATGGTTAAATATTTCATGTGTGAGTTCTAATATAGAACTAGTGTAGAGAATAGTATGTGAATGTTGAATCGTTATGGTATAGTATAGAGAATGAGGAATTCAAGGTCAATTTATTAGGGCGTGTATTTTTCTCATTTTAGTTAGTGGTTGAAAAATATAACAGGGGAGTTGGGGAATTTATGTGTCATGACCTCATCCATCTAATATGAAAACACATTTTTTAAGAAACCATTATGAAACATATCAATAACTATCTATCATTTAATAGAACACCAAATTTCTAAGATTATCTCTCTTGCTATCCATTGTAGAGGAAATTATATCATCCCAAGAAGTTAACCTCATGTGTACTTGATATAAATAAACCCAACTCATCCTTGTACCATGAAAAACTATAGTATTCATAGGTTTTGTTCAAGAATTAGTAGCATTTACTTAAGTGTTAGTATCCTGAATTTTTACTTTCCTTAACTCACCCATCTCCTTAATAAAAGGTTGTACATCCACATGTTTAGTTTAAGCATGGTGAAAAAAATATCTACCAAATAAATTACACTCTATGAATCATAATTCAATAGTATATGGCTTAAAACCAATATTGTAACATAGTTTGTGTAACAAAACAAATTACTTACAATCATATGGCACGTTGTCATGTACTTTTATTTAATAGTGTACAATACTTTTTTATCTACTTCCACTTAATCATCTAGCTCACAACTATTCCAAATAGAGTAAAAATATAACCACTAATTGATATCTAGCTACCCATATATCTATCCCAATCAAAATCAATAATCCCCCATACATTCAACACCGTTCCCACATTATTAGTGTCATGATAACATAACTATTATTTTAGAGTTCCTTTCAAGTACACAAAAAATATGTTCACCTGCATCTAATTCTCTTTACAAATATTTAGCATGAGCCTACTTAGAACTCCCCTTGCTCAAGTAATGTTTAAGCCACATACATTTCAGTGCATATATAGAGCTATCAATTACAATTACATAATATGTTTTTTGATGTCCCTCAAAACCCCCATAGATTTAGGGCATTGTTATAGGCTCAACTTCGTGCCTATTGGAAAACTAATACTTATAGTATTTTCATCATGCATGTTCAACCATGTAGAATAGTCTCAAGATACTTCCTCTAGTTTAACCATAGCTTCTTATTATTCATATTTCTATGTATTTGTATACCAAGGATATACCTTATAGCACCTAGATCTTTCATCTCAAACCTGAAATCCAACTAAACCTTGAGTTCTCTAATCAGCACTCAATTATTCCTAATTATTAGCATATCATCAACATGTAAAAATATGATTAACTCAATTTTTGTGGGCGATCCCACAATACTGTTTTACAATTTTTGGCCAAACTAGACACTGAAATATTTTTTTCTAACTAAATCTTCACTTTTGTGTACCTATAGTAGCTAAACCGTAAAGAATTTGAAGATGATGCAAACTAGATATTTGTGACATTTTGTCGGTAGATTCTAAATATATTTTTTTCAAATTTTTTGGAATCATATTGCACTTATTTTTCCATCTCCTTCAAAAACTAGTTTTTTCAATAAACCTTACCGTTTAAAGAGATGCTCACATATATATACATAACCTGGCTTTTTTTCCATCAGGATAAAAAAAAAAAAAATTTAATTTAGATTTATGGCCCATGATGCTCCCAGTCTTCCGAATTGGTTTCATAGTTTTAATTTGTCATTTTTTCATTAATCATTTCAAGTCAAATAATTACAATTGACGGTGAGCAGGTATGCAAAGCATCTTTTTTTTTTGTACATGTCGAAATTCAAATTTTTTGTTGGATCAAGGACTTCAATATCCTAGTGTACTCATATGTTTCAATTTTTTGTCAATCACACATTATTTTTTCCACGTAATTGCACCAAAATAGAGAGCTTTATTTTTAGTGAAAACCTATGTTTTAATAAAACTAAAGAAAACAAATGCATAATAAAACCAAAACATATTAAAATTATATTCGTTGGATGAATTGTTTCAATGACTACCATCATCCAGTCAGATCTTTGAAGTCTCTTCCATTTTCATCCTCAACCCAAGCTTTGAAGGGAAAAATTCTAGAGTTTTTTGGTGCCAGAGGGTGAGAAGGTGGGAAAGGGGGGGTTTGGGTGAACCACGGGTGGTTCAAGTGAACCCCCTTTCCACAAAGGTTTTCTTTTTGTTTTTTCGGGGAATGGTGGGACCCTACATTTAATGGGTTTTCTCGAAACAAGGTTCTAGCGAACCCTCTTTTGGTTCGCTCAAATCAAAAGTTCGTTTGAACCCCCAAAAACCATTTTTTTTTTTGCATGGGGTCATTTTTTGCAACTTTTCCTTCCTCACTGGAATTGTAAACCACTTTTGTGGGTTTACCCTGGTTCCTTAGAAAACTTAATTCTAATTTTGATACACCATACATGGTGACTAATTTAATCCATGCAAAGACTGTTATAGTTTACAAACCAAATATTTTATACCCCTTATCTAAAATATTTTAGGTTAAAAATATAGATTTCCTCATCTAAATCTCCCTATGATAATGTTGTATGAAAAAATATTTTGTCCACTTCAAAATCAAAAGATGTATCTATACACAACAACATCCAAATGAAATTCAACATAGATACAAGGTAAAATATCTCACTAAATTATATTCCTTCTACCTTAGAATAACCCATTACACCAACTATCCTTTTACCTTTCTATTTATTTTTCTACTCTAAATTTTTGCTAGTACACCCACTTGCAACTAATGGGTTCCTCGCCTTCAAATAAATCAATAAGTCCCAATTCTTGTTTTTTTAGTGCCTCCATCTCCTCTTTTATTTATTGAAGATTTTTTAGTTTCTTATAAGTTAACATTGGATTTTTATAAGGGTGGGTGCAGAAAGATGGGTAGCCAATTTGTGGCCAACTTTTTTTAAAAAAATTGAAAGCTCATAACATGAGCATGTTATAATGCGCTTGTGTTATGGCTTGGTGTGTCGAGCCTGAGGCTCGGCCACCACAAGCCCATAATGCTAGCGCATTATAACACGCTCACGTTATGACTTATTAAAAGCAAAAAACAACAAATCGAATTCATTCTTGCACTTGACTGTGTTTTTTTCTTGCCCACAACCAAAACCCCAAGTTTCGGAAACTAGCTCACCACCTTTTTCTATGTTACCACATTTTTCCATACATGCACCACCAAAGCGATTTCCCATCAAAGCCAGTTCGAACCTCATTTCCGCTGCTGTATTTCGCTTAAAGGTCATTTCCAACAAACTGGCAGATGCTTTGGAAAAAATCCTATCAAAGCATAATGGTAAGCGATAGCGCCAGACAGAACTTGATTGGTTGAAAAGTAGCATCGAAAAATCTGCGGTCTCGCGTGGTGATTGGAATGTCATTCCATCACCGACTGGATACATTTCTTTGGTGCCTTCAGAAACATCTCACCACCTTTTCTATGATACCACGTTTTCCATACATGTGTACCAAATCATTTTATCAAACTACTCGCGTCCTTGCTGCTATGGCTAAAAGCCTAAAATAGGTGCTTTTCAACAAACTATGGATGCTTGGAAAAATTTCTATCAAAGAAACTTATAATAGTAAATGTTATTAATACCAGCGAAAGACAATGAGCTGTTTGAATTTTTTTTTGAAATGTGGTCTTATGGTGATGGAATTCCATGGCGTGCATTTGTTTTGTAATGGCATTCCATGCCGTTAACTCTTTGAGTAAACCCCAAAGCGGTTTCATTTCGCTCCTGTCGCCACGCGGTTATATACATGTCTAAAGCATTTTTATCCAGATATTCCCGCCAACCCTGGCTGCTATGGAGTACGGCCACAAAACACGTAGCTTCAGGCCGGGTTATGGATGGAAGCCGTGATAATCAAAATATATGGTTTGTAGAAATTGCTCAAAATTTTGTTCATTATCTCATACATTGTAAGTCATAGGCTTGGATCACTATTGTAGTTTTGTGATTGAATAATTTGTTGTTTTATTTTCAAATGTTGCAAGTGGAAACACCGCCGAATGTGACGAGGGCAATGGAGATCACTGTTTCATCTGCTATAGAATCCTCGATAGATCCCTACTTGAAGGGGGAGGTATGAGGCCATTACTAAATTTCCAATTTAAAATTAGATTCTGATGTATAAGATATGCACTTGAAAAATTAAAATCGTATTTGATTCATAGTTTTCGGCCCGGATGGTTTATATAGGGCTTCTTGTGCCTCAACATGGGCATTTGTGAATCATTTTCCCTAGATGGAGTGATCATGGATGGTAAGTGATTATTTTTTGTTAAATATATCATTTTTAATGTAATTTCTATATATTAATGTCTTTCTGCGCTTCTTATTATGTGAGATAGAGACTTCACAAGAACTAAAACATAGGAGGAGCACTTGGAGCACTCCTTGACCACAACATAAATGAGTGAAAGATGTATTGCCCTATTTTATTTTGATCAAGAAGTTCGACACTCTTAATGTTGATTTTATTTGGCATAATCAGAGTAAGTTCTTGGTGCCTCCTATGGAACCTGACCCGTCCCTGAAGAGACCCCTGGTTACCTCCGATGCGTGTGGAGCCACCCTTTCCTCAACAGCCCCCTTTAAGGTTTTTTTGGATTTAACTAGCTTGTCATGGGGGTGGGTGATTGTTTTGATTTTGAGGGAACATTTCCTTTTATGGTAGGTCTGGATAATTTTTTTTAGATTTCATCAATCATGACAATGTGGTTATTCCCATTAAAAAGTGTTCCATAGCTCAAACTGCCTATGCTAGATCTCAAAACGTAACTTTGGTTTTTCAATGAAGAAGAAATGATGCAAATATGAAGCAGAGAAACTATGGATAGAGGGTCGAGATGTAGTTGATGATGGTACCAAGATGACTATGGACACCCTTCTCACTAGGAGTAGGAAGAAGGGTTTAGTCAAGAATACTTGTTGAGTTGCTCTTGTCCCATGGATAGCTTCAAAGTTGTTTTTCCCTTTTTCCTTTGAGTGCTCAATTGACTCTCATTTTCTTGTTTCTCCTCTTATCTTTCATGTTCTCCTTAGGCTTCTATGTGCCCTAAGGAAAATCCTGTTCATTTGTGCTCCCAACTTGTGGGTTTGAAGTAGTTAATCTTTATTTCATTTATTTCTTTATCGGGAGTGGGCCCTTTCCCCACAGCTTACCAAAAAAAAAATCAAATTAAAATAAATTTGATAATTCATATTTTATTATATTAATTTAGCACAATATGGGTGGAATGTACACTATATTCAAATAATCCAAATAAAAAAAACTTGAAAGTTCAAGTACAAGACAAAATGAAGCTATTGACATGTATATCCAACAAAATGAGTTGTTGACTTACAAATGGAGAATCAAATTATGATGAATAGTAAAATAGTAAAATCTTGTACTTTAAGATTGAATGTCTATTTGTTGTTCCTTAAGTCCAAATTTCAATTTGTAATCTAAAGTTTTCAAATAGAGAAATAAAAAAAGAGTGGGGAAACAAATGGTCATAGATCACATAAAATATCCTCTATATGTATCAAAAATTTAGATTATATTCAATTAAGATATGTGGGGAAATGTTAAGGAAGTGGATAGATGTAAATTGCAACACTGATTGGAGATATAGATTAGCCTTTAAGACTTCCAACCAAACTAAAGTATCGAGGAAAGAAATGCCACACTAGCTCTTTTATTTCATTTGACATTTAACTATTGCTTAAGAGTAACGTTGGGATAAGGACAATTGAGGGGCAAGTGGTCAGGCCTTTGACTATTAGGTCATATGCAAACTTTAATATTAAAGTTGTAAGGAATAACAATGTGAAAGAAAATATAAGTTTGAATTAAGTTAATGAAATAAATATAGTTAATTTTGATAATTAAATTTAGATTGATAATTGCAACAATTTATGAAAATTAAATGAGTGGGTTAGGTGTATTTTGTTCTAAAATTGATGATGAAAAATGAAGTTTTTAATGTTGTTTTAAATCAATTTATCATTATTATGAATTTATCTATTTTGATCCAATGAATATCTTAGAGTCTAAAGTGGTCTAATAATATATTGGATCAATTCTAACTATCATGAACTTGATACATCATGTAATACTGATTTGAGTGACACAAGATTGATATAATAGAATGTGTGTTTGAAAAGATGCTCACTTTTTCCTCTAGATATCCATGTTAAAGTGGTGTCTAGAGACATTTCTTAGGAGTTTCTTAACTTGATTGATGAATGTGTTCTCCTAGGTCAAACCTGCTAGGAAATTAAATTAACTATAATGAGAGATATCAAAGGCAACATTCATAAACATGCAAGTGGCCTATATGATATCAATACAAATTTAATTCATTTATTGCCCTTTAAAATTGAAGTGAGCTCTACTTAACATGTGGGTGTCTGTGTGTGCGTTTTTAAGTATATATTGAATTTCCTTAAACATCATAGAATTCTAACATCTTGCATGGAATATGTGCTAGGTTGACTCATAATGACCAATAGAAGGGGGCAAGAAAATTGGAATTTGAATCTATACTATTAAGATTTAAGGATTGTGTTTATGCTCCTCAAGATCGGCTTGGATCAATATTAAGCAATGTAGAAATGATCTACAATGACAAGGTAGCGATCTTTGAGGGGGAGATAAATTTATGCAAATAAGTAACATTAACAAGGATGAAATAGGGATAATTAGATAGCAAATACATGGAAATATGTGCACCAAAGTACAATGAAGATGGATATGGATTAATCCATGAACTAAACATGAGAATGTGTCACTTGTCAATATATTGTTGCACTAAGACATTTCCATCAAGGTGGCGATAAATACGAAATTGTATGGATATAGAAACAATTAATATCTTAGTGAAAATTGAGTAACTAATTAATTGACTAATGTGGATGCTAACTTGTTTATATGCCACAGCAAAATTAACTTAAGATCTAAGTAATAACCAAGTCTAGAATTCGATACTAACCATCCCTATCAATTAAATATTTTGTGTGACAATTGTAAATTTTTATTTTTCATTACCTATCATTTTACCTTTAAACAAAAATATTAAACTACTAAAACCCTTTACAAAGTATTTTCTCATCCCAAAAAATATTTGAGGCATTGAATTTACACAATAGATAACATTGCATGCTAAACACAAAACAATAACAAGTTGTTTCACTAATTTAATGGTCATTTACAAAATTGTTAGTTGTACCTTCTTTACCACTAATAAGTTGTTAGAAATAATATACAATTTAATTAATTGTGAAGAAAAGAAATGAAAAATTTTATTAAATAGAATTTTGAATATTAAAGTTTGTATCAATACCAAGATTATGTGTTTTTTTACATATGCATTTCAAATAACAACATTTCAACACAGTGTGGTTGGGTATGACAAAGTGTAGGTTATAAAACACAATGCATTTTGAAGCATGCAATTTGTTATAATAGGTAGTGTGTGCAATGTGAAGCGTGTACTATAAAGGTTAAACCCATATGCCATAACATTTAGGTTAAAAACCAAAGAATGTTGACACCTCAAATTTCTTATAAGGTATTCATAATTATCATTGTGTTTTATAACCTCGACCAAACTCCTGGCCCAAACAAAGAATATTAAATTGTTGCTCAGAACATCATCCAAATAACCATACAACTAAGTTCCTACAGAAATCGCCATTGACATAAGAAATAAATGAAGAAAACAACATAAATGACTATTATATAAGAAACATACATCATACTATTGATGAAATGACTACTCATATAAATATAAATACAATCCCTCCAATTTCCATAAAGTCTTGAGTGGTTGCTCTTATTGCTTACTATGTTTCCCTTAAATTCTATCTATTGATCGATTCCCAAGATTAATACTAAAATCTCTATAAAGTTGATTCACAATTACCAAACGTATACATGGAGGTCTTCACTTTAACTTGGATAACATATGAAGAAAAAAAAAAGTTTTTATGATAAAAGAGTGCATCATGACACCAAGATTTTGAAATTCATTAATACAAGATACAAAAAAAAAATGTTGTGAAGCAATGTATGTGAGGAATATTTTTGTACATATAAATTCTCCAAACATTCTATTAAAGAAAAATGACATGACTGTTTATATGAAGACTAAACACAATATTCGCAGGGGCTCTACTAGTGCTGCCCAACCACTCCACCATAACAATGTGAGCTAGGGCAACAATAACTAGTTGACATTAGGATTGATGTGGCCTTGCTCGACATTCAACTCAACGGCTCGCTGGATGGTACTGGTGATGACATTAACCTCCAGGCATCTTGTTGCCTCATTCTACATTTTTTCCTCGAATGCCTCATGCGCATCCCTCATTCTCACTAGTTTATTTAGCTCTGCTATGTCCTTAGCACGTTGCCCAAAAAACCCATGAAGGAATCCACAAATGTAAGGGTACAGTCCCATGGAGGGGGGGCTTCCTTAAAAATCTCAATGTATGTTGCTTAGTTTTTTTAGGAATATTTTAAAATTCTTGGTCCAATGGATTTAATCTTACAATTTTGCTTAAAATTTTAAGCTCCAAAATTTAAAGAATGAACTGTAGTGCTTCGATAAAAAATAATAAATAAATCAAAATTCTCTCATTTTTGTTTTCTAATAAGAATTTAAAATTTTAGATGAGACAAATGACATAAAAAACTCCCAAGTTGTAGGGGCAATTTCTAGCCCCACCCTAATTTCACCAGCTGAAAGATTCATTTCTAAAAGGTTGGAGCTCCTATTTTTCTGGAAAAGATTTCAATTAATCCCGTAGCACTTTTTTTTTCCATGGGACCTCCTGCTCCATAAAAATAGAAGCCCAAGCCCCCATGGGACCATATAGTAAGCAAATTTGTGAACTGTATTGTTTTTATTTCCTATATTCTCTATAATCATATCTGGATACAATTAAAATGTGATTGGGAAAAATTGCAAGATTTATCTCATTACATGCCCGTTCCCAAAAGGGTTAAGAGTATAGAGCAAAATAAATAAAATGAATTAAAATTTATGTTTGAGCATATATATCTATAGTTGCGTTGATCTCCCCCAACTCTATTCCCTACATCGAACTAATGGGTCATTTCCCTGAGCCTACTGGGGCCACGATTCATTGATCCCATCTTTAATAGCTATTGT
>VDFB02267615.1:0-51065 GCA_007258455.2 Sequoia sempervirens | reverse complement strand
GGTTTAGACACATCTTATTATTTTGTTTTAAAAAAAATCTTCTAACTCATTTCTCTGACCAGGACTTTCAACCTTCTTTTGGCATTGAATCATTTAAAATTTATTTTTCCCATCAGTTGTGGAATCCCTCCATTCTGCATTTTATACTTTTAATGTTTAATTTTTGAATCTCCCATTTCTTTTTGCTTACCATTCATTCTTTTTCCTTGATTGTGGCAGTCTACTCCTCAATTTATTTTATTTTGCATTTTATTTCAATTTGAAACTCCTATTCACACCTGTGCATTTCCTAAAACCAATCAACCTCATCCATCAAAATTGAAGACATGAATCGAAATATGACATTTTGTCAACTATTGAAAATAATGTTGCCCATTCGCCTCCAAATCTACCATTGAAGCCAAATCAACCTGGATGCTTATGCATCTCTTCTCTAGATTCTTGATCCCTATTAGGTTTCTACATGTTGGTGTTCTAGTTTTTGGGATGCCATTCCTGTCAACTTTGTTATTTGCTTTTTCTTCTATTTCACATTTTTTAGCATAAAGCAAGAATTACTTGTGATACTTATAGCATGTACATTCCTCATAGTTACAAGGGCTTATATCTTGTATGTGGGGTTTAGAGGGTTCCTCCTCTTGCTCAATCAATTTGAATTTTCAAGATATTTTGAAATTGTTGTTCTAGGAATCTTTTTAAAATTTGTAGACTCTATATGTAATCAATTGTTTTTTAATATATTTTTTACATTTATATTAAAAGAGGCATATGAACTATAGTCATTCAAGCCACTTTATGCAATTATAAAATTATTTAGGGCTCCAAATGAATATCGAGTGATATTGTTTAACAAATTGATGAAAATGTACGAATGGTGGGATATGCAATTGTTAGCCTTCTCACTTCATGAACCTCTCTGCTCTGCACACGTCCGCATCATCGTCTGCACATTGCGATCCTTCGACACCACATATTTGTCATGACTTCTTCAATGGTCTACTGTGGAATCATCAATGGCACTGGTGACTAGAGCCTCAGGGTTATCTTCTCCACTGCTCGCAAGAATCCCACTTCATCCATGTATTTATACTTTGGGCCCACAACTCTATCCAACTCCTGCACTATCTTCATAATCTAAGATTGGTTTGATAGCACTTCAGACATTGCCCACTCGATTGTCGCACTTGATGTGTGGATTGCGGCATCTAACATTTGCAACAAAAAAAAGAAATAAGAAATAAACATTATTGGTTTGAGAAAAATGGTATGATACAAAGCATGCTTGCCGTAATTTCTTGTCGTGTGAATATTTCCCCATTGTTTGCCTATCAAGCCCATTAGTGCGTCGACATTACACCTTTCGAAGCTCGATGCTTGGTAGGGCTTTGCGGCACCTCTAACGATGGCGCTTGGGTGGTAGAGACCCACTCTAACCTGCTTCTCCTTCATCACAGTTTTAGACCCATTCTTAACGTCACCCACCCTTCCGTTGCTTCCAGTTTTACGGTTTGCAGGCCTGTAGTTCCGGGGATACCGATTCTGTTTTGTATTTTCCATTTGCGTTCATGTGGCAGTTCCCGTTGGACGCGGCTATTCTACCGACAAAAACGCAGAAAATAGCATGTCAACATGCATATTGGCATAGATAACATCATACAAAACCGTAATAAGGGGACCCACCAAGATGGAGCAGAAGTGACAGACCAAGACGCAGCGGAAGTGACAAGGGATGACGGAAATTGCAGCTATTTAGTTTTGCCGCCAGTTTTCGTCTGTTCAAACTTAAGTGCAGTCCAACTTAATTTAAATTCAATTTATTATATTATATTATTATATACCCCATTATTGCATATTATTATTATAATTTTTATTTTTTAGATTGTGAGTCCCTAGGGGTGCCCTGCAGGGTGGGGAACTGAACTTCATGACCAAACTCCTCTGACAAGAAAGATTTAGCTAACAGACTAGGACCCAGCCTTATTATTATAATTTTTTATAATATAATTAAATTTGTATTATTATTTTATAATTATTATTATAATATTGTTTTATATAATTAATATTACATTAAATTTTATATTAGTTTTAGAATATTTGAATTATTTTATTGTTATTATAATTATATATTGTTTTATAATTAATATTATATTAAATTCTATATTAGTTTTAGAATATTTGAATTATTTTATTGTTATTATATTATATTATTATATTATCTATTATATTATTATAGTATTATTATGATATTAAAATTATTATGTTATTATGTATTTAAATTGTTATATTATATATTTATTATTATGTAAAGAAATTTATATGATTATTTTATAATTAATATATTATTATATAAGTATTATATTATTATATCATTATATTATATTATTTTATTATATTATTATATATTTATTATTATACTTATGATTATTATAATTTGTTAATGGGCTCTAGGAAAATTCATCCCCAACAATTCATCAAAGGAAAATTGGGTGAATTTTCCTTCGATGAATTGTTGGCAATGAATTTGTCTGAGTTATAATGCAATTAAATTGTTATTATTAAATTTTATAACAATTATTATATTATATTATTTTTTATGAGAAATAGGATATTTCAAAACATGTGATTAAAAATACAGGATGTTTATTAACTTGTAATTCACAACATATCAACCCATGTGTTTTTAAACTAAGTATATCTAGTTCTACAATTCAAATAGCAACAACACCATTCCCTTAAACACCTCTTTAGATCATAGACTACATTCTAGAAATTTTAGAGTCATATATCTTCACTCTTAACACACACATTGGCATGATGAATCATGGTAAAATAAATGTATGTCTAGGTGCATATCCTATTTTTATTATTAATTATAATTTTAACTTACTTTAGCTCTAAATAAATCCACTTAAGTACCCTATAAAATTTCCACATGTCTATATAGCCCATTAAAATAAGTATTCATGATTTTTCAAGTTAATGATTACTTAGAAATGCTTATATGTAGAAAAATTAATTGCAATACAAAAATTCAAAAGTTTAAAATTTAGACACTTTTCTCATCAAGCACGTCAGTGTATCATTCTACATATTTGATAATAATGTCATTATTTTTTAATTAACTTCTAACATTCTATAGTCTTTCATACTAGTCTTTTTAAAGAATTTTTCATTTCTTTCTTACAAAAAAAATCTTCATAATACATTTTATTATTCTTCAATGCTCTCAATATCTCATCACCATTCCATTTAAAGTAGAAAAAAGAGAAATGAAAGGTAGAACAAAATGGTATGAATCAGGTCTTCTAGAGAAAGAGGAGGTTACAAATTTTTTAAGACTTGTGGTAAAGTGGATGGGATTTATTTTGAAGAATATAATGATTCAATATATTTAAGGATTTCATCTATTATTTGATGAATTTCACTCCATTCTTAATAGAAAAAAAGTTATAGTAACTCTTTCCACCTTCACTTTCAATTTTAGGTTATTTTGAGAAGGATGTGATTTTTTCACTCTCAAGGGATTTCATGTGATAAAGTAAATGAATTAGTTAAGACAATATTCTAGAGCCTTGGAAGACTAATATGATGTCAATGGCTAAATATTTCATGTGTGAGTCCTAATATAGAACCAGTGTAGAGAATAGTATGTGAATGTTGAATCATTATGGTATAGTATAGAGAATGAGGAATTCAAGGTCAATTTATTAGGACATGTATTTTTCTCATTTTAGTTAGTGGTTGAAAAATATAACAAGGGAGTTGGGGCATTTATGTGTCATAACCTCATCCATCTAATATGAAAACATATTTTTTAAGAAACCATTATGAAACACATCAATAACTATCTATCGTTTAATAGAACACCAAATTTCTAAGATTATCTCTATTGCTATCCATTGTAGGAGAAATTATATCATCCCAAGAAGTTAGCCTCATGTGTAAGATATAAATAAACCCATCTCATCCTTGTACCATGAAAAACTATAGTATTCATAGGTTTTGTTCAAGAATTAGTAGCATTTACTTAAGTGTTAGTATCCTCAATTTTTACTTTCCTTAATTCACCCATCTCCTTAATAAAAGGTTGTACATCCACATGTTTAGTTTAAGCATGGTGAAAAAAATATCTACCAAATAAATTACACTAGATATGAATCATAATTCAACAGTATATGGCTTAAAACCAATATTGTAACATAGTTTGTGTAACAAAACAAATTACTTACAATCATATGGCATGTTGTCATGTACTTTCATTTAATAGTGTACAATATTTTTTTTATCTACTTCCACTTAATCATCTAGCTCACAACTATTCCAAATAGAGTAAAAATATAACCACTAATTGATATCTAGCTACCCATATATCTATCCCAATCAAAATCAATAATCCCCCATACATTCAACACCGTTCCCACATTATTAGTGTCATGATAACATAACTATTATTTTAGAGTTCCTTTCAAGTACACAAAAAATATGTTCACCTGCATCTAATGCTCTTTACAAAGATTTAGCATGAGCCTACTTAGAACTCCCCTTGCTCAAGTAATGTTTAAGCCTCGTACATTTCAGTGCATATATAGAGCTATCAATTACAATTACATAGTATGTTTTTTGATGCCCTCAAAACCCCCATAGATTTAGGGCATTGTTATAGGCTCAACTTAGTGCCTATTAGAAAACTAACTCCCAGGAAATCCTACGATCTAATAATCAGAAGATGATTAAAGAAGAGCAGCGTCGACTATCCCCAAATAGGACTTGCAAGGAAAAAGAATGAGGAGACTGCAAGAAGATTGGTTGCAGGGCATTAGTTCAGGAGATAAACATGGTTCCAATTCATGTAGCCACCATGAAGAGTGATATAAGCCAACAAAATGGAGGGAATTCTTAATCACGTTGGAGGCTGCGACTGATAGAAAAGCCAACATTGACATTCCCTACAGTATTCATCGAATACCAACAATGTCTATGACATCATGATGGGAAACTGAAGAAGGATACTACTAATGTACGAGGGATTAGGGCTAACTTTTTTCTCTTTTCAAATCAATGCACATATAGTTTATGAGTGACATAAGGCTCTTAATTTATTGTGTCCTAACAGAATATTACTTTTGCTTGCCAAATCAAGGACTACTTTTGCTAACACGAGGCTTTCAAGCTGCACGAGCATACATACTTGATTTGATAGATTTGGGTGTCCTCAGTTTTCATGCATAACGGTGTTGAGAAGAAGAACAGCCTACTGTCATGTATGAAATGTTTCCATGTTCCCTAATTATTAGAGTTTATACTAGCTCCAAAGCATATTTAATTTAATATTCCACATTAAGTTTCAAAGTCAAACCAATTACAATTCAGACATAGGTGAACCGTATACAACGTAACTTTTTTTGTATGTATCGAAATTCAAATTTTTTTTGTTGGATCAAGGACTTCAATATCTATGTACTCATATGTTTCATCTTTTTCATTGATATAATCTTATTTTTCCACATGTGCAAAATAGAGAGCTTTATTTTTAGTGAAAAACCTATGTTTAATAAAACTAAAAAACAAATACATAATAAAACCAAAACATATTAAAATTATATTCGTTGGATGAATTGTTTCAATGACTACCATCATCCAGTCAGATCTTTGAAGTCTCTTCCATTTTCATCCTCAACCCAAGCTTTGAAGGGAAAAATTCTAGAGTTTTTTGGTGCCAGAGGGTGAGAAGGTGGGAAAGGGGGGGTTTGGGTGAACCACGGGTGGTTCAAGTGAACCCCCTTTCCACAAAGGTTTTCTTTTTGTTTTTTCGGGGAATGGTGGGACCCTACATTTAATGGGTTTTCTCGAAACAAGGTTCTAGCGAACCCTCTTTTGGTTCGCTCAAATCAAAAGTTCGTTTGAACCCCCAAAAACCATTTTTTTTTTTGCATGGGGTCATTTTTTGCAACTTTTCCTTCCTCACTGGAATTGTAAACCACTTTTGTGGGTTTACCCTGGTTCCTTAGAAAACTTAATTCTAATTTTGATACACCATACATGGTGACTAATTTAATCCATGCAAAGACTGTTATAGTTTACAAACCAAATATTTTATACCCCTTATCTAAAATATTTTAGGTTAAAAATATAGATTTCCTCATCTAAATCTCCCTATGATAATGTTGTATGAAAAAATATTTTGTCCACTTCAAAATCAAAAGATGTATCTATACACAACAACATCCAAATGAAATTCAACATAGATACAAGGTAAAATATCTCACTAAATTATATTCCTTCTACCTTAGAATAACCCATTACACCAACTATCCTTTTACCTTTCTATTTATTTTTCTACTCTAAATTTTTGCTAGTACACCCACTTGCAACTAATGGGTTCCTCGCCTTCAAATAAATCAATAAGTCCCAATTCTTGTTTTTTTAGTGCCTCCATCTCCTCTTTTATTTATTGAAGATTTTTTAGTTTCTTATAAGTTAACATTGGATTTTTATAAGGGTGGGTGCAGAAAGATGGGTAGCCAATTTGTGGCCAACTTTTTTTAAAAAAATTGAAAGCTCATAACATGAGCATGTTATAATGCGCTTGTGTTATGGCTTGGTGTGTCGAGCCTGAGGCTCGGCCACCACAAGCCCATAATGCTAGCGCATTATAACACGCTCACGTTATGACTTATTAAAAGCAAAAAACAACAAATCGAATTCATTCTTGCACTTGACTGTGTTTTTTTCTTGCCCACAACCAAAACCCCAAGTTTCAAACAACTCACCACCTTTTCTATGTTACCACATTTTCCATACATGCCTACCAAAGCATTTTATCAAACAGTTCATTTCCTCATTGCTATGGCTAAAAGCTTAAAAAAGGTGTTTTCCAACAAACTATGGATGCTTGGAAAAAATCTATCAAAGCATAATAGTAAGCAATAGCATAGACAAGGCAATTAGTAGTTTGAAAAAATGCCTCAAAGAAATGCGGTCTCATGGTGATGGAATGTCATTCCATCACCATTGGACCACATTTCTTTGAGGCATTTCTTCAAACATCTCACCACCTTTTCTATGATACCACATTCTCCATACATGTGTACCAAAGCATTTTATCAAACTACTCACTTCCTTGCTGCTATGGCTAAAATCCTAACATAGGTGTTTTCCAACAAACTATGGATGCTTGGAAAATTTTCTATCAAAGCATAATAGTAAGTAGTAATACCATAGCGAAGACAATGAACTGTTTGAATTTTTTTTTGAAAGAAATGTGGTCTTATGGTGATGGAATTCCATGACGTGCATTTGTTTGTAATGGCATTCCATCACCATAAGACCCCATTTCTTTGAGTCATTTTTCCAAACAGTTCATTTCCTTCTCTATGTCACCATAGTTATCATACATGTCTATGAAAGCATTTTATCAAATGATTCACCAACTTGCTGCTATGGGTAAAAGCCTAAAAACACATGCTTTCAAATAAGATATGGATAGGGAAAATAGTAAGCATGATAATCAAAAATATATAGTTTAATAAGTACTCAAAATTTTGTTCATTATCTCATACATTATAAGTCATGACTTGGATTGCTATTGTAGTTTTTGTGATTGAATAATTTGTTGTTTTATTTTTAGATGTTGCAAGTGGAAACACCTCCAAATGTTCAGATGGCAATGGGCATCGGTGTTCCATCTGCTATAGAATCCTCGATAGATCTAACAGGGGAGGTATGAGGCAAATTACTAAATTTCAATTTACATTCGTTGTTATAGATGTCTGCCAGTGAAAAATTAAATCATTATTGATTCATAGTTTAATTTCTATTTGGATGGTTTATATAGGGCTTCAACATGCCTCAACATGGGCATTTGAATATTTCCCTCGTGGAGAGTGATCATCAGATGGCGGTAAGTGATTATTTTGTTAAATATATCATTTTTTAATGTAATTTCTATATATTAATGTCTTTACTTCTTATTGTAACAGATAAGACTTCACCAAGAACTAAACACTAGGAGGAGCACTTGGAGCACTCCTTGACCACAACATAAATGAGTGAAAGATGTATTGCCCTATTTTATTTTGATCAAGAAGTTCGACACTCTTAATGTTGATTTTATTTGGCATAATCAGAGTAAGTTCTTGGTGCCTCCTATGGAACCTGACCCATCCCCTGAGACCCCTCTGTAGTTGCCTCCATTCGTGTGGAGCCACCCTTTCCTCAACAACCCCCTTTAAAGATTTTTTTTTTGGATTTAACTAGCTTGTCATGGGGGTGGGTGATTGTTTTGATTTTGAGGGAACATTTCCTTTTATGGTAGGTCTGGATAATTTTTTTTAGATTTCATCAATCATGACAATGTGGTTATTCCCATTAAAAAGTGTTCCATAGCTCAAACTGCCTATGCTAGATCTCAAAACGTAACTTTGGTTTTTCAATGAAGAAGAAATGATGCAAATATGAAGCAGAGAAACTATGGATAGAGGGTCGAGATGTAGTTGATGATGGTACCAAGATGACTATGGACACCCTTCTCACTAGGAGTAGGAAGAAGGGTTTAGTCAAGAATACTTGTTGAGTTGCTCTTGTCCCATGGATAGCTTCAAAGTTGTTTTTCCCTTTTTCCTTTGAGTGCTCAATTGACTCTCATTTTCTTGTTTCTCCTCTTATCTTTCATGTTCTCCTTAGGCTTCTATGTGCCCTAAGGAAAATCCTGTTCATTTGTGCTCCCAACTTGTGGGTTTGAAGTAGTTAATCTTTATTTCATTTATTTCTTTATCGGGAGTGGGCCCTTTCCCCACAGCTTACCAAAAAAAAAATCAAATTAAAATAAATTTGATAATTCATATTTTATTATATTAATTTAGCACAATATGGGTGGAATGTACACTATATTCAAATAATCCAAATAAAAAAAACTTGAAAGTTCAAGTACAAGACAAAATGAAGCTATTGACATGTATATCCAACAAAATGAGTTGTTGACTTACAAATGGAGAATCAAATTATGATGAATAGTAAAATAGTAAAATCTTGTACTTTAAGATTGAATGTCTATTTGTTGTTCCTTAAGTCCAAATTTCAATTTGTAATCTAAAGTTTTCAAATAGAGAAATAAAAAAAGAGTGGGGAAACAAATGGTCATAGATCACATAAAATATCCTCTATATGTATCAAAAATTTAGATTATATTCAATTAAGATATGTGGGGAAATGTTAAGGAAGTGGATAGATGTAAATTGCAACACTGATTGGAGATATAGATTAGCCTTTAAGACTTCCAACCAAACTAAAGTATCGAGGAAAGAAATGCCACACTAGCTCTTTTATTTCATTTGACATTTAACTATTGCTTAAGAGTAACGTTGGGATAAGGACAATTGAGGGGCAAGTGGTCAGGCCTTTGACTATTAGGTCATATGCAAACTTTAATATTAAAGTTGTAAGGAATAACAATGTGAAAGAAAATATAAGTTTGAATTAAGTTAATGAAATAAATATAGTTAATTTTGATAATTAAATTTAGATTGATAATTGCAACAATTTATGAAAATTAAATGAGTGGGTTAGGTGTATTTTGTTCTAAAATTGATGATGAAAAATGAAGTTTTTAATGTTGTTTTAAATCAATTTATCATTATTATGAATTTATCTATTTTGATCCAATGAATATCTTAGAGTCTAAAGTGGTCTAATAATATATTGGATCAATTCTAACTATCATGAACTTGATACATCATGTAATACTGATTTGAGTGACACAAGATTGATATAATAGAATGTGTGTTTGAAAAGATGCTCACTTTTTCCTCTAGATATCCATGTTAAAGTGGTGTCTAGAGACATTTCTTAGGAGTTTCTTAACTTGATTGATGAATGTGTTCTCCTAGGTCAAACCTGCTAGGAAATTAAATTAACTATAATGAGAGATATCAAAGGCAACATTCATAAACATGCAAGTGGCCTATATGATATCAATACAAATTTAATTCATTTATTGCCCTTTAAAATTGAAGTGAGCTCTACTTAACATGTGGGTGTCTGTGTGTGCGTTTTTAAGTATATATTGAATTTCCTTAAACATCATAGAATTCTAACATCTTGCATGGAATATGTGCTAGGTTGACTCATAATGACCAATAGAAGGGGGCAAGAAAATTGGAATTTGAATCTATACTATTAAGATTTAAGGATTGTGTTTATGCTCCTCAAGATCGGCTTGGATCAATATTAAGCAATGTAGAAATGATCTACAATGACAAGGTAGCGATCTTTGAGGGGGAGATAAATTTATGCAAATAAGTAACATTAACAAGGATGAAATAGGGATAATTAGATAGCAAATACATGGAAATATGTGCACCAAAGTACAATGAAGATGGATATGGATTAATCCATGAACTAAACATGAGAATGTGTCACTTGTCAATATATTGTTGCACTAAGACATTTCCATCAAGGTGGCGATAAATACGAAATTGTATGGATATAGAAACAATTAATATCTTAGTGAAAATTGAGTAACTAATTAATTGACTAATGTGGATGCTAACTTGTTTATATGCCACAGCAAAATTAACTTAAGATCTAAGTAATAACCAAGTCTAGAATTCGATACTAACCATCCCTATCAATTAAATATTTTGTGTGACAATTGTAAATTTTTATTTTTCATTACCTATCATTTTACCTTTAAACAAAAATATTAAACTACTAAAACCCTTTACAAAGTATTTTCTCATCCCAAAAAATATTTGAGGCATTGAATTTACACAATAGATAACATTGCATGCTAAACACAAAACAATAACAAGTTGTTTCACTAATTTAATGGTCATTTACAAAATTGTTAGTTGTACCTTCTTTACCACTAATAAGTTGTTAGAAATAATATACAATTTAATTAATTGTGAAGAAAAGAAATGAAAAATTTTATTAAATAGAATTTTGAATATTAAAGTTTGTATCAATACCAAGATTATGTGTTTTTTTACATATGCATTTCAAATAACAACATTTCAACACAGTGTGGTTGGGTATGACAAAGTGTAGGTTATAAAACACAATGCATTTTGAAGCATGCAATTTGTTATAATAGGTAGTGTGTGCAATGTGAAGCGTGTACTATAAAGGTTAAACCCATATGCCATAACATTTAGGTTAAAAACCAAAGAATGTTGACACCTCAAATTTCTTATAAGGTATTCATAATTATCATTGTGTTTTATAACCTCGACCAAACTCCTGGCCCAAACAAAGAATATTAAATTGTTGCTCAGAACATCATCCAAATAACCATACAACTAAGTTCCTACAGAAATCGCCATTGACATAAGAAATAAATGAAGAAAACAACATAAATGACTATTATATAAGAAACATACATCATACTATTGATGAAATGACTACTCATATAAATATAAATACAATCCCTCCAATTTCCATAAAGTCTTGAGTGGTTGCTCTTATTGCTTACTATGTTTCCCTTAAATTCTATCTATTGATCGATTCCCAAGATTAATACTAAAATCTCTATAAAGTTGATTCACAATTACCAAACGTATACATGGAGGTCTTCACTTTAACTTGGATAACATATGAAGAAAAAAAAAAGTTTTTATGATAAAAGAGTGCATCATGACACCAAGATTTTGAAATTCATTAATACAAGATACAAAAAAAAAATGTTGTGAAGCAATGTATGTGAGGAATATTTTTGTACATATAAATTCTCCAAACATTCTATTAAAGAAAAATGACATGACTGTTTATATGAAGACTAAACACAATATTCGCAGGGGCTCTACTAGTGCTGCCCAACCACTCCACCATAACAATGTGAGCTAGGGCAACAATAACTAGTTGACATTAGGATTGATGTGGCCTTGCTCGACATTCAACTCAACGGCTCGCTGGATGGTACTGGTGATGACATTAACCTCCAGGCATCTTGTTGCCTCATTCTACATTTTTTCCTCGAATGCCTCATGCGCATCCCTCATTCTCACTAGTTTATTTAGCTCTGCTATGTCCTTAGCACGTTGCCCAAAAAACCCATGAAGGAATCCACAAATGTAAGGGTACAGTCCCATGGAGGGGGGGCTTCCTTAAAAATCTCAATGTATGTTGCTTAGTTTTTTTAGGAATATTTTAAAATTCTTGGTCCAATGGATTTAATCTTACAATTTTGCTTAAAATTTTAAGCTCCAAAATTTAAAGAATGAACTGTAGTGCTTCGATAAAAAATAATAAATAAATCAAAATTCTCTCATTTTTGTTTTCTAATAAGAATTTAAAATTTTAGATGAGACAAATGACATAAAAAACTCCCAAGTTGTAGGGGCAATTTCTAGCCCCACCCTAATTTCACCAGCTGAAAGATTCATTTCTAAAAGGTTGGAGCTCCTATTTTTCTGGAAAAGATTTCAATTAATCCCGTAGCACTTTTTTTTTCCATGGGACCTCCTGCTCCATAAAAATAGAAGCCCAAGCCCCCATGGGACCATATAGTAAGCAAATTTGTGAACTGTATTGTTTTTATTTCCTATATTCTCTATAATCATATCTGGATACAATTAAAATGTGATTGGGAAAAATTGCAAGATTTATCTCATTACATGCCCGTTCCCAAAAGGGTTAAGAGTATAGAGCAAAATAAATAAAATGAATTAAAATTTATGTTTGAGCATATATATCTATAGTTGCGTTGATCTCCCCCAACTCTATTCCCTACATCGAACTAATGGGTCATTTCCCTGAGCCTACTGGGGCCACGATTCATTGATCCCATCTTTAATAGCTATTGTCGTCGGGGGAATATTGCTGATATAATTTGCATTATATTTATTCTTCTAACTAAATCGTAGAAACATAATAACTATTATTTTTCTTACGTATACAATAAAAAAATTGAATTAAAAATCCCATTTAAGGAAATAGGCAGAAAGGCAGAATATACATCTGGTTGTCTGTTAAAATTGCAAAATAAAAAATAAATAAATAAACAAATAAAAGTTGCAAATAAGAGAGAAAACTCACTGTTGGCAACATTTGGTAAATGAGAAAACTATAATAGTGAAGCTCCAACTCAACTCTATTCAAAATTCTTTGTGGTAATCAATCACAAGGCTTCTCTATTCGGGCTTTAATGGAGTTAAATGTATCAGTTGCAGGTTTCCATGAGGTAAATCTTATGACAAAGACTGATTCTACTGGAATTTAGAGGGTAAGATTTGGTTTGAAATCAAACACATCTGCACTTAAAACGGCTACAGGTATTAGATCGATTCACTGTCAATATGCTGCCCATTCTTCTCTCTATTCTCTCCCTATTCTACACTTCAAAGCAAGAGGAAGAGACCACCTCTCCAATTGAGACTGAAACTGAGCCACAAGAAACCTACAAGAATGTAGCCATATAGATGGTTGTGGCCTCTCTAATGTCTGCCACCGTTGAGAGCTAGACGAGATTTGTGCTGAGAGCTAGTGAATACCCAGCTTGCTTTTTATCATCGTGAAAGTTTCTGGTCAGCCACGTTAATCCTCTTTGGTGCCCTTGTCCTCATCAATTGAGAAACTCTCTCCTCCACCATTTCCTTTCACAGCAAAAATAAGCATTTAGGGATGGACGCGGCTATTCTCCCACATGTCCATCATTTTAAATTTCCCGCTTTTAAAAATCCCGCTTCATTTTTAAAACTCTCAAACTGAAATGTCCATTATCATGTCAGCGTATGGGGATGGTTTTATATGTTATCATAGACATACATTTTTTATATGAAAAACGGGGCAGTTAGTTCACACGGGAAGGGAATCCCTAAAACAGCAAATCTGCAAACGCTACGGGAGAGGTGGGGTTTAAGGGTGAGCGAACAGAAAGGGTGAGGTTAAGGGTGGGCCCGGCCACCTAAGTGGTCAACGCTTAGAGTGTGCCGGATAAGCCGTCCCGTTCAACACTGAACACAGAAAATGATAGTCTTATAACGAGGCATGTCTTAAGGAGTGTGGTTTCAGGTATAACAAAACATGCTTAATCTAAGGATAGAGCATCCTAATTACTGTCTACAAATCTCATCACCAAGACAGAGTAATGTCTTAAGGAAAATTCGTTTGCCATTCTTTAGATAGTAATCCCCATCTCAAAGCGATAGGAGGCAGGGGAGGTGTGAACTGATTGGTTAAAGAGAAAACGTTCAAAGAGATGCAAGCCTATATAAGTCATAACTTTTATATATGTGTGTGTGCGCGCGCGCGCATGTTGAGACATACCTGTCAACACAGAAAAGAGTGAGATATCACCAGTAAGAGGGTCCCTGTGGGTTTCCTCTATTTGACAAGGGATCACCCAATATATGATACCAAGGTCCCCAAGAGAAGTAATATTGGCAGTCATTTACACACATAGTGGAAGCTTAGACGAGTCTCCCCACAAAGAGATCACACCCATAAAAGGAAGCAAGATCAGCCCCCTATATTGCCCGCAAAGGAAAGAATACAAGTATATATTTTCCTTGAAGAAATCGGTGGTCTCGATGATGCCAAGATAGCAAGATAACCCCCGCATTCAACAATTGAATCTCCCCCACTATCTCTCAAAACTGATTTTATTTATTATTTTTCCACTATTAAAGGGTGCCTCCAAAAATAGTGTTTCTTTTTAGTTACAGAGGATCGCATTTACTATGCAGAGCGGTTACAAAACTGTTTCTCCTATTCATCTGCATTTTGGTATTAGATAAATTTTGTGGCCTAGTTTTCGAGAGTTACAACTACCATACAAAATAAATATTAACTACTTTTAGCCTCATATTGCTCTTTTATTTCTTTAAATTTCCTCCATAACTGCCACTCTTAATTATTACTTTTAATCTCTCGTTTATTTTAATATTTCTATATTAGTTCAAAATTCCCATTTATTTAATCCTTTTATCTTAATTTGCTTGCTCCAAACAATAATTTAATTTACATATTAAATACCTCTAACAACTTAATGTTTCAAACTTCATTATTTGATATAATCATCTAATTTAATAGAGGAGAATGTTATTTTCCTAACTATCATATTAGGCTCTTAAAGTGAGACTTCTTAGATATATTAATCCCCTTTATCGCAATATTCATGATCTCATTATTATACAATGGTTCAGTTCTACAAGTACATACCTTCTAAACATAAATCAAACAAATTTAAATCAATTCAACACATACCGATCAAAACCAGACTTCACAAGCAAGCCAGAAACAACACAAGGATAACACAGACGGAGGGGCACTACATATTAAGGTTATTTCCCACTGAGGAAATGATTAAAGCTATCCAAAAAGAGGAAAATAGGCTACATAATATTGTTGTTTTCTTTGCTTCCATGGATATTAATAATCTCCCAGCTAGGAATTTCTTTGATAACTGGTTGAATTCAGTTTGGGGAAAAAAATTGGGAATCCATGTTATATTTTGTCGCATGATTGAAAAAGGCATGTTTGTTGTGTTTTTAAAAAGTAGTGGAATGCAGAAAAGGATTCTACAAAAGGATTACTAGAATATTGGTTTGTCCTTGTTTAAAGCAATCCCCTAGTCCCTCGAGGCTGAAAACAAATAAATAATGTTATGTTCTATTCTTAGATGGGTAAGTGTTAAAAATGTTCAACCCAAATTGTGGTTTTTACTTCCTCAACTATTTAAGAATATTGGTAAAATTTTGCAAATTGAAAAGTCTAGAGTTACCTTGCCTCAACTAGATGCTCAAATACTTGTTTCTTTTCAATCTAAGTGGAGATTTTGGATGCCATAGAGTTTGATTGTAATGGGAAAACGTTTAGATATGAATTGGAACCTTTAGGGGGGCTAAACTCTTGCTTCCTTTTCAAATAAGAGGGGCACCAAAAGAGAGATTCTCCAAGGTCTGTATACAGAAAAAACAAAGATAGGGACCCCAAATCTGCCTTTAACAATTGACTAGAACAACCTTGGGGTACCTATAAAAGAAAACTTAAGCAATGGAATGGTTGAAAACCCTATTTCTTCGAGCCCACTTAAGGACTGGAGTAACCCTACACCCGAGGCTCAACTAGTTGAATAGATCATTAATAACCAAGATCACAGTAGAGATAAAAATGCCCCCCATTACTCCATTAACATGATGGAGGATTAAAATATGGATATGAATCAAATGAAGGATGCAGTGCAAAATGTAAGGACAAAGGAGCCTGATTCTACCACAAAAAAGGAAAAAGAATGCTCAAGAATTGGCTTTAGAAAGCTTGAAAGAAAAAAAGGAAACTAAGGGACCTAGAGAGACCCCCAGACCCCCCCAAGGATGGAAACATTATGGACTTTGATGGCCTTCCTTATGATGAAGAATACAAAAAAGAGAATAGAGAGAAAAAAAATTGAAAACCCACTTTTCTAAGAAGTGAGTAGTGTGCCAAAGGCCAAGAGCAAAACCCTCAACAAAAATGTGTAAGGTAGGAGGACCAACCACACCAAGGCTTTAGGTCATGGAGATCTGAGAGTGGAGGGTTGTACCCTATCTTACCTCAAGCTAAGTGGGTGTTAAAGGTGAGGATAGAGAATGAAGAGCACTCTCAAGTGCTTATGTCACTCTACAGATCCAAAATCTTGAATGGGGCTAGACGAGTCAACTTTTGGAGTTTGAACTACACCTCAGGCAACTCTCTACCCAAGGATGGCAGCGCGAGACAAGGACAATAGCGTGATGTGCTAGCATCTCTCTAGTGCACAAGCATCCATATGACCAGAAAGTGAAAAATGTAGTATAAAACACCAAAAATCCTACTAATGGTCTAGCTATCTAAGTTTAATGAAATGAAAAGAGTGATAAAGTACAAGAAATAACTACATAAATGGTAAAGAAGGTAGATGAAAGTAAGGGTGATGAAGACCAACTCACTGAGGGTCTAGTTTTCCAGTGAGCTCCAAGCACACATTCACCTACACACAACCAAGACAGGGAAAAATGTTGGGCTATATATGGGTTTTCCTTAGTCAAACCCCTACTTTGGTGTTTCCACCTCCACTGACAGCCAGGAAAGCCACGAAGTAGAAAATACGGTAAAGGAAAGAAGAATATCAAACACTACAAAAGATACAATGCTACTCTATCAAACCAAAATAAGAAAGGATAGTGTTCAAAGCAATACCACCTCCACCAAAAGGCACTCAAGGCCAATGAAGGGAGAATGCAAGACAACAAGCTTGGAAAAGTCGACATGGTCATAGCAGTGACAAAGGGTCGTAGCAGTGACAAAGGGAGGTCTCGTAAGACTCAAAACTCGCAACTTCTATGGTAGCACCACATGTACGAAATGAAGTTAATGGAGTAACAAGTTGTTGTAATGCTCAAGGAAGTGTATCAAAATGCTTAAGAGATCAAGTGAATGGCAAGAATTATTGAGAAGATGCTAAAGAGATGGATTGAACAAGCAAGATAGGAATTTCAAGATCAAAATGAGAGGGAAAGAGTCATTTTTGGGCTGACTGGTCGACATAGAGGTGTTACACTTCATGCACAATGGAGAATGTAACATCCCTGTAAACACCAGAGTTAGGAATTTGTTAGGGATGGTAGTGCGTCATGCAGAATTTCATGCGTTGTGCTGGCATCCCTGACAAATATTCCCCCACCGACACAAAATATGCGCCAAGTGGATTCATTTTGGATGGGTGAAGTGGAATTATCCATTCGGGTTTGATTATTCTAAAGTAGGGGATGCAAAAGGGGAATTTACACAAGAGAATTTGATCCTATACATTTGCCCCACATTTAGCGAGCATGAGTGTCAATGAGTGTTCGATAAAGTAGATTGAAGAGTTTAGAAATGTATACCTAAATCGTCGAGGAAGTAGACCGCAATCTGGCGAGCTCAAAAGCGCAGGGAAAACAAATTACCCTACAGGTACTCTCTCCTAAGGAGGTTTGAACAAAGGACTCTGTAGCTTCTTGGAACTACAGAGTTGCACAAAATACACCGAAGGCCCATAGGCCAATGATGGACAAATCTCACTGGATGCAAGTGCTTCATAGGCCCTCGGACCTACAAAGAAGGCACCTCCCCTAGGTACTCTCTCCTAAAGGAAGCCTGATGTGAGGGGACTCTGTAGAGTCAAACTGGAAAGCAACTTCACAGGAACACCTATAAAGCAACATGTTAATTTATAGATAAAGCATGTTAGAAAATAAAGAGCAACCACCTAGGAAAACAAGTAGACAGTTAAAAAATTAAAGGAAGAGATTTCAAAGGGGTCCCTCGAGAACCCTTCAAAAGAAGAGGGGTCCACTCAAGGGACGCGTTGTTTGAAAGTGCAAGAATGTTTTCCACAAATCAATTCAACGTCAAGGAATCCTTTTGAAAGATGTTCACTTCATCAAGGAATTCGAAAGGAAGAAAATTCCCCCTTGCAAGGGGAAGATTGAGGATTCTCCTGCAAGAAAAGTTGCTCACTCCTCAAAGGAAAGTTCTTTCTTTGTGAACCCATGACGAAGGAAACACGTTCCACTAGGGGTCCTTGTTGAGAATGTGATTTTTGAAAAAGGTTTTGAAAAGATTTTCGAGAAAATATTTGTTGGCCACCAAATGCATTTTCTAAAAATTAAATTTAACATGATATCCCCCCCTTAGGATGGTGTGTGTTGAACGTAGAGGCACATGGCATCCTAAGGAGAGAAAAGTAAGAATGATTAAAAAAAGAGTGATGTTGTGGCCCATGGAACATAGCGAGATGTCGTTGTGGTAATGTTGTCACACACACAAGGGAAAACACATGAGCACCACAACATCACAAATCAAGCATAGAAGAGAGAAAGATAACAACACTGTAAAAAGAGAGAATGACATCACAAACAAGGAGACACAGGGCCATCTAATATTTTGGGGTCATAACTGCTCATAAATACGTATAAGTATAATAATAGTATATTTAATGAATTATCATCAACCCCCTACTATATCAGACCATATGAAGAATGCATGAGAAGATAAAATAAAAATAAAAAAATTAGGTCAACATGGAAGGGAATCATAAATGCCCCCAACACTTTGCATCGTCCCCAATTGTCAAAAATCAATACACATAATAGAGGAAGAATGATGCAACAAATAGAGGAATTTTTACAACACATAATCACTCTTATATCCAAGCACCTACGAGGGTGGAAAGGGTCATCTAGGAACACATGACGCAAGCACGAGGAAACACAAACACACACACACACACTCTACTCTACAAATAAAGAAGAGGCACCCCCTAGCACTCATCAACCAAGAGGTCATTAGCCTCCCAATCTAGATCATTATACAAGGAAGGCAGATGAGCTTGCATGGGAAGAATGTCAAGGGGGGAACCCTCTGACCCCTCCACAACAAGAGACAAGGAAGGAGACTCTTCAAGGTCTCCTCCACTCAGTTCTTGTGGGGCAAAGGTCAATGATTTCACAAAAATTGCTGAAAGGGTTAGGACCTCGTCCAAGAATTTAAACATGCACTTCACATGAATGCCATGTGTTGCCTCGTCAGATGAGGGAGGAGGTGCCCGAGATTAAATGCTAGGCTTATCGAGTGACTCGGGAGCAGTGACAAACTCTGGGGATGCAAAACTTCTTTCGTCACTAGAGTGACACATGCTAATGTAAGACCACCCTCTAAAGAAGGTGGACTCCTCTTACACCACCCAATGATGGCAAGGCCAACCTTCATCTTTTGCTTTGTCAAAGGATGTGAGTTCCTCACAGATGAGGCAGAAGGCGCAAAAGAGGAGGAAAAGACCGCAATATACATCATTGAGGTTTTTGGAATAGAGGGATATCTGGGAGGGACATCAAAAGGGGTGGCTCAATCGAAGGAGGAATAAACAACTACACCTTTTTAGGGTTAGGGGTGTTTACACTCGCAACAGGAGATGAGAGCAACATTGAGGCTAACTGAATTGAAGCAGAGGGGACAGGAGAGGAGGACACGACAACAGGCCCTAAAATAGGGGAGGTTGACTCCCCTTCTTTTCTTTGTAGAGCGGCCTACTCAGTAGCCAAAGCCTTTCACCAATGCTTGCGCTCACATGCAAGGTGGTTCCTGTGACTCCGAGAGCTAGAGGCCGAAAGCTAAGATAGAACATAAGGCTCTTGCTCGACCATCAGAGTCTCCATCATGATCGTTTCCAAGGGAGGGAGAGACTCTTGGATGGGAGCAAGAGGGAGAGACTAAGAGGAGATTGGAGCAATAATGGGGGGAGCAGGCTCTAATGCCTTGGCAGTGGACCTCTTCCCATTCACTGCCTTCGGAGTGGGTGAAGCCACAACAGTGGTTTACAATTCAAGTGAGGAAGGAAAACTCACAAAAAATGACCCCAAAGCAAAAAAAGTGATTTTGGGGGTTCGTACGAACCAATAGGTTTAAGCAAACTCATTAGAGGTTCGCCTGAACTAGGGTTCGACCCGACCATTTTGAATTTTGACCGCCAAAAAACCAAAAAAAATGCATAGCAAAGGGGTTTGAATGAACTAGGGTTCAAATGAACCTTGGTTCAAGCGAACCCCTAGGGGTTCACTCGAACCTCTAGGGGTTCGTACAAACCCCCCTTATCCCTCATCCCCCCTGAGACAAAAAAACCTAAATTTTGGCACTTTGAAGCTCAGGTTGAGGATGAAAATGGAGGAATCTTCACAAACCCAATTAGAATTAGGTAGTCCTTAGAGCAAGCTATCCAACTAATATAATTTTAATATGTTTTGGTTTTATTATATTTTTTTTTTTAGTTTTATTAAACATAGGTTTTTCATCAAAAATGAAGGTCTTTGTTCTGCACATGGAAAAATAGTAGATTATCAATAAAAATTTGAAAAATATGAGTGCACCAGATATTGAAGTCCTTGATCCAACAAAAAAAATGAATTTCGATATATACAAAAAAAGTTACGCATTATATGGTCGCGCTATGTCTGAATTGTAATTGGTTTGACTTTGAAACTTGATTAAGGAAAAAATATTCAATAAAAAACTATCTAACCAAGTGGAAGCACTAGATATCAGAGTTACAAATCTAAATTGAAAGAATTAGAATTTTATCCTTTCATGGAAAAAAGTTATGCTATACGTGCATTCACTTTTAAAAATGTTGTCAAAAAGCTAGTTTTCGGGAGATGGAAAAGAGTATAATATGATCTCCAAAAATTTAAAAAATATTTTAGAATCTACAAACAAAATGTGACAAGACTCTAATTTGCATCATCTTCAAATTTCTCACGGTTTAGCCACTATAGGTTCTCGAATGTGAAGATTTAGTTAAAAATAATAATTTCAGTGTCCAATTTGGCCAAAAATTGTAAACCACTATTGTGGGATCACCCGAGCAGGAGTGATAGGAGGCCACAGAGGCTGAGACATAAAGGACTCCCCATGAGAATCCTTCCCCTTACCATACTAAATGGGCCTAGGCACCATGGGTAGAATGGGCAGTTTGAACGTTGGATGCTTGGGCTTTTGCCAAGCAGGTACCGTAGGATTCTCTATCAATCATTTAGGAGCAAAATCTGATGATGCCACAATAGGGTGAGAGGGAGCGATAGGTGGGATAGAAAAAGAGGAGGAAGAAAAACCTGGAGCATGCTTCTCTTCCTTCCTTCTTCAAGTCGAGGTGGCATCATTGTTAGCTTTTAGGCAAGCCCTATGCGAGATGGTATAAGGAGATGGAGGATATCTTACTTTAGGCGTTAAGTGCCCCTTCTTGTATGTATCATAGCTTTGGTAAAATAGGTTCATTTTAGGAGGAAGTGGACCAACAGGTGCAGGCCAAAAGTGATCCAGTGAATAGTTACCACATGCAACTAGCGCTTTATAGCTGGTGTCATTGATTACATGGATCATACCCTCATGGATAAACTTTAGAAACTTATGCACAACTGAGGGAACTGCATTCATAGCGACCAACCAGGGGATACCCAATTTCACCCTAAAGAGTTCAGACCTTGGGATTATGTCAAAAATAAAATTCACTAATTTAGGTCCAACAAGGACCGACAAGGTGATGCAACTAAGGGGAGGTACGAAAATTTTGTTGTGTGTACGGATGGTACTCTCAAATGCATCATACCCATCTTTGTGTAGGAAATTGATCAACATAATCTCCTCAGTTATGACATTCACCTGAAATGTCGAGTCAACAAGAACACTTGTTACAGTGTTTCCATTGATTTGCGTGGGGATGTATAGAGGAGATGGTTCTCTATTATAACCCATCGGCAGGTCCTGCGAGGTGAAAGTTATGTCGAGAGAATTGCTCACAGTTTGCGCAAATGGGATGGGCAGGTGCAAAAAGGAAGTCATCGTGTATACTTGTTGGCTAATAGATTGGGAACCTTGAGAAACCACAATCCCACGCCCAAAAGGTGCGAGATCCAATGAATAAGAAGTATTAGCACAAAGACTAATTAACTATTCAGAAATAAAATGTATGCCCAAATACCATTTGAGAAATGAAATCAATTATGAAGGATTGCATTACTCACATAAGGATAAGATATGCATTAAGATGTTCTCAAACACAAAGATTCAAGAACTCATATTAACTTCACAACCAAATGCACACAGACAAAATAGTAATTTCATTCAAAACTAGTATTGAGTTGTCTTCAGAAATGTCTAGAGAGAGAACATATGAAAATAGATACATTTAAATAAGCAGATGAGAAAATACATCTTCATGTCCATAGCCGATCAAATGAAAAGACACATAAAAGAAAGAAAGAGAAGCTAGGCCATCACGATGGCATCACTTCGTTTTCAACTTCTAGGGTCACCAAAGGTTTCTTTCGCCAAGCTTGGAAAGCTTTGAGGATGTGTACCAAGTCTTTATGCTGCCAGGGAATAGTTACATTTATCATCCTCACCTTCCACATCATATGATTGTCCTTAGTTGTCTCCATGCGACGTTCACAAACCTTCATGATATTAATTGCTTGAGATGAGACCAGGTGTAATTTGCTAAGTTTTTGCAAGTGTCCAACATTAAGGGAAGGTGAATCAAGTGTCTCCTTAACCATTTTCTGGAAACTGTCTACCAGAATCTTAACGTCTACATCATTTCTCATTTCACCTTTATCTTGAAGTAAACCAAGAGCCACCAAGGTACCCAACACTTCTTCTGAAACAACAGTGCATTCATTAGTGATTTCCTTAAGCTTCTGCAAACTCTGCTTAGCAATCTGTAACTTCCACTCCACCCCTTTGATCCATGACAGGTAACGAGTGTCTGAATCATTAGGTATAACCTGGTCTGTAGCCAATTTCTCTATGTCTAAGCTTAACATTAACTTCAATTCAATTTGGTAATTGTTCCATAGCCTCTCTTTTTCAATTGTAGTGATCTCTTCCCCTAAGGTAGTTTTCAAAGCACTTGTCTCTTGGAAGCATTTTATAGATTCAGTAATAACAAGGCTTCCCTTTTTAATTAGAGATTCATTCCAATCATCCACAGCCCTGCTTTGGCTTTGACAAGTTTTAATTTTAGTCATGGCCACTTTTCCAACTACAGTTAGAGATTCTACAAATGAATCAACCTAAGAGAGGGGCTAAGGAACAAGCTCAAAGATAGACCTTAGACATTCGGTCAAGTCTCAAACCTGGGCTTTCAACTCATTTTTACTTTCTTTATCCTTTCTTGGTCTCTCAACCATCTTGGCTGCAGATACTTGAAAAAATATGAACATCTCCATCCCTGGTTGGAGGATTGAGGTCTACTCTGTTCACTTCAAAATCACTTGTTATTGCCTGAGAAACATCCCTTTGCACTAAAAGATACACAATCTCTATCTGGACCCTTCTTGATTATGTATCATTTATTAACCTGGCAGTAGTCTTTAACTTTTTAAGTTTTGGGGTTGAAGTTCTCTGCAACAGTTGGCCCACCATATCTTGCTTAGGCAAATGTCATGTCCCCCGAAATAGTAGCATTGCAATACGAAGCATAGAAAATGAGATAAACAAAATACATGTCAAAGACATTAACTATTTTATTATCATAATTATAAGTATTAAATTTAATGTTGTAATACCAAAATATAAATATTAGCAATCTCATTTTAATTATGATTACCAAAATAATATTACAATTATGATTATAAATATAATAGATATTATAATATACATGTCATTAAACAAACATATATTGTTTTAGTAATTACTATAATAATAATAAAGAAATCATAAAAGAAATAGTACTGAAATATGTGACTAAATAAACAAATGACAAATATAAATATTATTATAATGCAAAATAGAATTGTTAATTGTAATTATTATAATAGTAATATACATAATAAAATTAATAATAGTTATGCCTCAATTAAGTAAATGAATAAATAAATATTACAATTATCATAATTAATAAGAACCATTAATATCATTTATTATAAATATCATAATAATAGAGATTTCACAAGAAAAAAATATTACAAAATAATATTAATAAAATATTATTATAATTATAGTCATAAATATTATAATACATATAAAACCACTAGTTTAAGAATAAATATTAAGAAATAATATTTATATATTGAAGATGTAATGCTGCGATTATTAGTGAAAAAAAAGGATTAATTATAAAAACAGCAGTTTGAAAAAAATAAAAAAAATAAATAAAAGTGGTTTAAAAATAGTAATGAAGGTTTAAATAAATGTTTGTGTCTTTTCATAAGGACATCACTCTTGAAAAGATGTATCCTTTAGCATAGATATAAAAAGACATTGAATGTAAGAATCAGAAATAAGGAAAGGAATCAATTAGAAATCTGCATAAAGCAGCAGATTGGAAATTGGAAATGAAATAAACTATGGGAGATTTATTTGATTAAGTGTTATCGTCAAGAATATATTTGGGGAAGTAAGTTTTATATATATATATAGTAAGTGATTATTGGAAGATTAAAATTAATTAGAAATAATTATATATTTATACACGATCATTGCAATAATGATGCTTGCAGCAATTATTGAGCCTTATAGGTAATTACGATCATAATATAAAAATGGATAGATTAATATTTATGATCAATTAAAGGTAAGGATGAAGGAAGACGATTAAGGAATAAGGAGACACAGTAGTTCAGGTGATATATTCACTTAGCAATAATAGTTAGCATTTTCTAAATATAAGAACTAGATATTGTTAATTTGATTATTGATATAATGACTTCCTTTAATCTTAGCATAATGAGAATTATCATAGGAAATGATGAACTTAAAGAAACATTGGTAAATGAAAATATATTTGATTATAGGCATGAAATAAATCTTGGATGAATGCAAATATATCTGATTGTTTAAAGATTGTCTACTATGTGCTTGTAAACCTATTAGGATGGACGAAACATGGGTGAAGTTGGATTGCCTAAAAACCCCACTTTCAGCCCCTTAGGCCCTAGACAAGGGATTGGGCTTTGCAGCCCCTTAGGCTCTTAACAAGGGATTGGGCTTTGCAGCCCCTTAGGCCCTTGACTAGGGATTGGGTTATAGAAAGATGGGGGTCCCACCTAGGTCTCTGCCCCTTAGGCCCAAGATACGGGATTGGGCAAGAGAAGGTGGTAGGCCTTAGGCCACTTGGACTCTATGGTTCCTCTCCCCTAATAGGACGAGTGTCTTCTGAGGTGTTACCATGAGTGGAGTATGCAGATACTAAGCCCCTAGGCAAGAAGGATTGTGATGGACAACCTCTTGAGTTTACATGAGGGCTTCAGGGCGGATCCACCTATGGCACTCCTCTTATGTCTTCATTAATTGATTTATGTTTATGAATATATTGTGGATATCTAGATATTATTGCTAACAGATATGTGTATGTGGAAATGTTTTTAAATTGGTGAATGCAGATTTCAATCTAGGATTATTTCATTAAAGAAACACATTCCTTTTGGAAAGAAGAGACCCTAAACCTAATCAACAATCGAATTCTAGGGCAAACAAGCAAATACAAGAGAAAGGCTAGGTAAGGGACACTACAGCAAACTAGGCTATATAGCCTTTCTCTTTCGTGACAATGAATCCTCCAACCAGGTTGGAGTTATTGAAACCTTAGTTGTCTTACTACTTGGAGACTCAAGTAATGTCCTAGTGACTGAAGGAGTGTCCTCTATAGGTGCAATTGTTTGTGACTTTTGAGATGTGCCTACCTCTCTAATAGGTGATTCATCTTGGGAAGGACAGGAATTAATATTTAGGTTTTCCAAACCCTCCTCTTCCTCTTCTCCTTCATTTTCCTTTTCTAGAGTAGGCAGGTTAAAGACATCTTCTCCATAGTTTTGTGAATACACATTCCTTTTTGGTGGGTCTCCACCACCATCTCCTTGGGCTCCTGATGGTAACGATTGAGAAAAATCACCAGTTGATTTCCCACTTGCAAAGGCTTGAGAAGTGCCTTTGGCGGGTCGTGAATCTTTAAACCTAGTGTGAGGGTGGGACTATTCAGTTTTCTTCTTGGTCACCCATTCTCGTGTTTTGGTTGGAACATCAACAATCCTTGGTTCAATAGTCTCTTTCTCTTTGAAATTCCAGTCCATGGCATGAATAGTCCTACCTTCTATTAATTTAGTATACATTGGGTCTACCATATCAAATCCATCCTCCACAATGCCTTGTAAATCCCATTTCAAATCATACATAATTATCTATTCCATTATCAATCTCATCCAGCTCCTTCTCTTGACCTCATATTCATCAAAATAGTCAACCCAATAATCTTCAAGGTTTGATTGATGATAAAAATTAGGGCTCAATTTCAGGTTCTTCTTAATATAATCTTTTAAATCAAAAGGAACCTACTCTTCATATGAGGGCATGTTATACTTGGACAATTCTTTTTCAATATTTAGGGCATCAGACATTGATTAACAACTATAAGCACCCAAACTAAAAGGGAAACGAACTATCAATCTCTTCTTGCCTTGGCATAATCTGTTGACATCAGCCAACTACTTGCTTACTTCAATAATCACCCACTTATCTTTAGGATACTTAGGCAATTTTATAGGAAATCAAACATATTTGCCAACCCTTATGTATGAGAATCTCTAGAACTGAATAAAATGGTTGCCATAGAAGTCCACAAATTGTATTTCTTTAGGAGATAGTCACATTGCACGACATCCTTGTAACTCCCTAACCACTTCTCATGGTGAAAGTGTCAGGCACTCTTCTAAAATACAAAAAGCTCTTGTGAAGCTAGAGTTTATCAAAATAATCATAAATTGGCACTTTCCCTGGAGGTAAATCACTTGGTCTTAGTTCGGGCCAAGGTCTAGTGCTGGCCAAGGCATATATCAAATACGAAGACATACAGAAAAATTTGTTGAGGGTAAAGAATGTCATTAACTCATGTAGGTGGTCACTAATAATTTTTGCCCAATCCAGGAATTGTTCTCCACTCAATATGATTTGGGTGAATAAATACATCCACTCTTCAAAGTCATGAACATTTTCATTTCCCCTCACCCTATGTAATAGCACCACAATGTCGACCACTTCTACAAAATGATTTCTATGTAGGTTTCAAGGTAATTGTGATTTACCTTTTTTAGGTTTGGCCAACCAATTCATTGCTATCACATTTATGTAAAGCCCTTTCTTTGTAGTAAATTCAATTTGGGAATTTTTCATGTTCATCGATGAATACTCATCCCTCTTTGGAATCCTCAAGAAAGACACAAAGGTGGACCTCTGAGCTTTCAAAACAATTCTATTATCTTATGTTCTAACCTCCTGTGTCTGTGAATTATAATTCCTAATGCATTCTAGAATGAGTTCAGGGCATTGCACAGCTATGGGAAATGCAATAGCTTCAACTAACCCACTACCTATCACTCGTTCAATGATGGATGAAGGATTGGGTTTATTGAATTTGTTTCTCAATTCATCCAAATTAATAGGCCCTAGACAGGTATCACAAATTTATGGTCCCTCATAGGTTAACCCAGATACATATTCGTAACCCGTATATTTAACCCTCACCATGGATGAGAATTAATAGCCTTTGATAATAGATATCTTTCTAAAATGCAGGCAAAAATAGTCTTAAAAAAAAACTAAAACAAGTGAATTCTGAAAATATCTTAATGACGGACCCTGCAGCTTGAGTTTTCGCGCCTCATCCAGACGTAGATGAGCATTTAATGTCTTAACTTGCTTCATGACACATGGTAGTTGTTGCGTCACCACTTCCAATATAATTGTCATTCAATTTTTTTTTTTAAATGTCTATAAGCGGTAAATTGGTGAGTTTGACGAACTTCTCAAATATGCGCCTAAGTTCGAACATCACATGTGGCAAAATACTGCCTAAACAATAATCGCCACACAAGTAGCAAAGGAAAGTTTGACAAAACACCACCTGGGTTAAGAAATAAGAAAGTGATGTAAAATATGCACAAGTGGCAAGGCGAGGGTTCGATGAGCTATACAAAACACTGCTCAGGTTTGAAAATAACACAAAATACTGCCCGCATTTGAACAAGTTGCTTAGAAGTTGGCGAATGAATTTAGTGAAGCAAGGCAAAAATATAGTGGTAACAATACTGTACAGAGCTTTCAAAGAGCCCCCAAAGGTTTCACAATTGGATAGTGACCCAATTAAGGTTTCATTATGTGACGCTTATGGAACCTTCCAACTATGCCACTAGGGGTCATAGGTAGGGTTTCCAAGCTAGGTGCCTCGCAACACTCACACCCACAACACTCCTAGGATACGAGGAAAGGAACTTTCAACACCACTAAGTGGAACCAAAATGGTTCATGTCAGGTTCACCAAAAATGTAAGGTAGAGGGACCTACCACACCAAGGCTCCAGGTTACAGAGAGCTGAGAGCGGAAGGCTACCCTATCTTACCTCAAGCTAAGCAGGTGTTAAAGGCAAGGATAAAGAATGAAGGGCACTCTCAAGTGCTTCTGTCACTCTATAGATCCAAATCCTAAAAGGGGCTAAATGAGTTGGCTTCTAGAGTCCGAACTGTACCTCAGGAAGCTCTTTGCCCAAGGACAACAGTGTGGAATAAGGACGACAGTGCAACGCGCTGGCATTCGTACAGATAGAAAGTGAAAAATGTATTATAAAACACTAGAAAGCCTACTAACGGTCTAGCTAACTAAGTTTAACAAAATAAAAAGAGTGATAAAGTACAAGAAATAACTATATAAATGGTAAAGAAGGTAGATGAAAGTAAGGGTGATGAAGACCAACTCACTGAGGGTCTAGTTTTCCAACGAGCTCCATGTACACATTCACCTACACACAACCAAGAGAGGGAGAAATGTTGTGTTGTATAGGGGTTTTCCTCAGTCAAACCCCCACTTTGGTGTTTCCACCTCCATGGATAGCCTGAAAATCCGTGAAGTAGAAAATGCGGTAAAGGAAAGAAGAATATCGAACACTACAAAAGATACAATGCTACTCTATCAAACCACAAAAAGAAAGGATAGTGGAGCAATACCACCTCCACCCAAAGGAACTCAAGGCCAATGAAGGGAGAATGCAAGACAACAAACTTGGCAAAGTCAACATAGCCACAACAGTGATGAAGGGAGGTCTCGCAAGACTCTAGACTCGTAGCTTCTATGGTAGCATCACATGTACGAAATGAAGTTGATGGAGTAACAAGCTATTGTAATGCTCAAGGAAGTGTATCAAAATTCTCAAGAGATCAAGTGAATGACAAGAATTATGGAGAAGATGCTAAAGAGATGGATTGAATAAGCAAGATAGGCATTTCAAGATCAAAATGAGAGGGAAAGAGCCATTTTCGGGTCGGTTGGTCGACATAGAGGCGTCACGCTTCATGCCCAATGGAGAACATAACATCCTTGTAGAAACCAAAGGCAAGAATCTATCAGGAACGAGAGTGCATCGTGTAGATGTCCGCACACCGTGCTCACGTCCCCAAAAAATATTTCCCCACCGACACAAAAAATAGGCGCCAAGTGGATTCATTTTGGATGGGTGATGTGGAATTTCGCATTCGGGTTTGATTATTCTAAAGTAGTGGATGCAAAAGGGGAATTTACACAAGGGGTGTGAATTTGCTCCCATACAAATTGAAGACAACAAGAAAAGGAAGGAAGTAAGTAGGTTAGGGAGCTTGCTGAAACCAAGCAAGAAAGGGAAAGGTGAGGATATCCCCACCTGCTTTGATAGGTTATATAAAAATCAAAAACCCCCTCAATAACTTGTTAACCAATGATAGATAAAATGAAGTGCATAAGCTAGAACATTTGGGGTCTTGAGTCCCCCGATAGAAAATATGTTCTAAGAGCTTTCTATAGTAAGAAGAAAGAGATGGACTGCCTCCTTCTTCAAGAGTTGAAGGATATGGAGTTCCAATTGCACAATGCTTTAAGGTTTTGTTTTTACTACTAACCATGAAAGGGGTAAAGGTGGTCGTGTTGTTCTGATTAGGCCTAAATGGAAATCTTTTATAACTACTAATGGATGCTCCCCTTGTAACAGATGTTGTTGGGTTACTTTTGATAAAATGGATAGAAATTTTGGGTAGTTACAATCTATGCTCTGAATGATTATAGAGAGAGGATTGTGTTGGGAATAGGATGCCATTTAATTACAATCCAAAACATATTTCATGTATCTCCTAAGTCCTTGGAAAGTGTTCCCCAACACTAGGATTAGAAAGAGATTAAATTTGAATGAAATGAACATGTAAATTAACATTTGTAATTATTTCTAAATGATAGGAACATGTGAGGGAATCCAAGAAGAGTTCGTAAATAATAGGAGCACTTGGGGTGACCACATGGAAGGTGGAACCCACCTTGCTTAAGTTAACTATTTGGAGAATAGATAACACTTCAGTAATGCATGTAAAGATCCTACAAGTTAGGGATTGATATTTACATGAGTGGAGTTCAGTTAGTTCAATTCAATTCAGTTCAGTATCAGTTTTGTTTAGTTTAGTTTAGTTTAGTTCAGTCCAGTTTAGTTTAGTTTAGTTTAGTTTAGTTTAGTATCAATTCAATTTAGTTCAGTTCAATTCAGTTATGGTTCAATTATCTTAAGTTGCATGTAGTTAGTTTCAGTTGAATGCTAGTTGACTTTAGTTGACTTGAGTTGCATGACTAATGACTTTAGTTGCATGACAGATAATAGGTGGACACATTTAGGTAAGTGGTGATGATCAATCATGCATTGATGAAGAGATATGTTTTTGTTAACAAAGATTGACTTGGACCCACCTTAGGCATCCAAGTTGGCATCTTTGAGTTAACACCTTTTGCATGAGAAGATATTTACAAGGTTGAGTTAAGTGGGCCCATTCTTGGGTGCCAACTTTGAGGAGAAGCTTGGAAGATATTTTATTGACCAACGATTAGTTAGGAGTTCAGTCTGGGATGCCTAAATTGAGGAAACTTTGGTTTTGACTTCATGTTACATGATGGAACTCTACTTGCACAAAATAGGCGTAGGTTTTTTATAGGAGCTTTGTGCTCTTGTAATTGACAACTCTTTGGAGTTTACAATGCTCATAATTGTCTATTAGTTGTAGCAAGTCGAAGAGAGTTTAAATTAGAGTTTATTGTAGGTTGTGAAGAAGGATTGTTGAAGGCAAAGGAAGCATATCAATCAAGGATTGATACAGTATTATTTTAATCTTGTTCTAAGGTTAAATAATACAAGCACTATTGATTCTGGTGGTGGAGTTTTTTCCCGAAAGGGTTTCTCCACATATATGTTGTGTCACTTCTATCTTCTTGTCTCATTCTTCTACACTCTTTTGTCTCTTTCTACAATTGGTAAAATTGATCTAAACAGATAATCATATGCAAAGAATTTGTAACAAAGAACACTTAAATTAGATCTATAATCTCATAGTTTTACAAGTTTTAAACTACATAATTACCTCCATTTTTCAATCGATTGAATTTTGGAGATGGTGTATAAACAATCTTCCTAAAATCCCATGGATAATGGGTGGAGATTTGAATATGATAGAGTCTAAGGAAGAAAAAAGTGGTGGACATCCCTGGGGATGGAAAGGAAATGAGCTCTTTTATTGGAATAGGCTAAAGAAACTATTGTCCCTCTTTGACCCCCTAGAAGGAAATAAAAAAAGATAGTAAGAGCATATGGTCTACATGGTGCAATAGTCAGAATGAGAAAAGAAGGGTGTACATTCATCTAGATAGGATATATGTGAATGAATACATCTTCAGTTTTGATACTAGAAGTGAGGCTAATTGTATTCATGTGGAACCTTCCACCTTATCTAATCACTATCCCATAGAAGCAACAATTCTCTTGAAAGATCGAGCTACCAGAAGTAGGGGTATAACTGATGGCCCTTTTAAGCTCAACATTTCTCTCCTTGACAACTCTAACTGCTTGGAGGGAGTTTTACTCTTAGAAGAATTAATAGGAATATGTTTCCAAATAAGTCTTCTATTACTACTTGGACTGAGCTCACCCATGGGTTGAAGAGAATCCTAAGAATTGTGGGCAAGAAATTTGTAATTAATAGTAGGAAGGTTGCATGTTCACTACATGATGACTTATTGGAGATGGAAGCAAAAATCCAAGTAGACAAGGATAATGAGGAACTAATAAGCAAGGTTAAAGGCATAAGACATAGTCTCAGGAAGTATCAAATAAAGAAATCTCGGGGAGCAAGGATTAGAGCAAAGTTGAATTTGGTAAAGGATGGAGATAAGGGTCCCAAATATTTTTTCAATATGCTGAGAACAAAACATGTTGAAACAATAGGACCAATAATAAACAATGAGCAATGGGTTTAGGATGATAAGGAAATAAAAATGGTGTTTACTTAGTTTTACAAAAGTGTCTTCACTACCGAGGATGACAATCCTTAATGTAAAAAGGCTCAAGAATTATGTAGAACCCTAATTCCAAAAAAGATCACTAATGAGATAGCTAGCAAGTTGATGGAAATAATTAGTAAAGAGGAAATTAAGCAAGTTGTTGCTTCATTTAAAAATGAGAAATCTCCTAGTGAGGATGGGCTACCAGCTAAGTTGTATAAAAAGAATCTTGAGTGGGTTGTGAAAGACCTTTTTGATGTGTATAAGGAGGAAATAAGCAAAGGTAACCTGGGACCTAAAATTAATAGGGGCATCATCAAGCTTCTACTCAAGGAGGGGGAACAAAAGCAATATAAAAAATTGGAGACCTATCACTTTATTAAATGTCTCCTACAAAATCTTGGCCAAAGTGTTTGCAAGAAGAATGGCTCTTATCCTTCCCAACATTATAAACAAAACTCAAACTGGGTTCATAAAGAAAAGGTATATACTAGAAAACTTGATAACTAGTTGGGAAGCCTTGGACTAGGCTAGAAGAAGCAAACAAAATACCTCCTGAACTTTGAGAAGGCCTACAACAGAGTGGAGTGGTCTTTTGTGATTGCTATGATGGAAGCTTTTGGATTCCCTAATGAGTTTTGTGATATGGTGAGAGTTTTATTTAGGGATGCTAATGCAAAGCTTGAAGTCAATGGTACACTATTAGAGGTATTCTCCTTGAGCAGATCTATAAGGCAAGGGTTCCCATTGGCCCCTTCACTATTTTTGATAGTTGTAGAATCCCTATTCAATCTTGCTCTAAAAGGAATAACCTTCTTGGATAACTCTTTACTGCTAAATATGTAGTTTGCAAATGACACTGCTTTGTTCCTTGAGTTAGAAGAAGAGAACATTGATAACCTAATTAAGAGACTTGATTTCTTTTACCAAGCTTCGGGCTCAAAAATTTCAGAATCCAAATCTATGCTTCTTAGCTGGAATCAAACACCTCCTAGCTGGTACTCCAAGATTACTTGACAGGGGCATGGGCCAAATAAGATAGTGAGATATTTGGGGATCCCATTTTCGGTGAATCCCTCATTAAAGGAAATGTGGAACTAGATGTTCACAAAAATTGAGAAAAAACTAAATTGTTGGAATAATAACTACCTCTCTTGTTGGGAGAGTGCAGGTTTGTCAAAAAAAATTGGCCTCATACTCTATCTACTATGCCTCCACTTGGTTCTTTACTAGCTATCAAATCAACATGGTGCAAAAAATCATTAGGGACTTTTTGTGGTTGGATGGCAAGGGGAAGAAGAGGAGACATGCAGTTAAATGGTAGTGGTGTTGTGTTGGGAAGATTGAAAGGGGACTAGGGTTAAAAGACCTGTAAATTCAAGGTATTTCCTTAGCTGTAAAATGGATTGTGAGGGCTTTTTCAGGAATTGAACCCTGGAAAGTCTTAATAAGGAACAAATTAAAAGAGGTTTTTTGAAAAAAAAGGTAAAGAGTGGCATGGGATACACTTCAATGATGTGTTGTTTGGAAATCATGAGGTGAAACCAGTTGGGTCGACTATATTTGCCAATATTTGGAGGGCCTGGGGGTCTATTAAAAGTCTCCTTAAGATGAAATATGAGAATGGGGATGTGTATTTTAGTTTTAGATTGGTATGGTGGAACCTTTACAATCATGGTAAGTCATTGGCTTGGGTTAGAGGTTGCTCTGCCCTCGAGTGGGAAAAATGGGTGTTAGATGTTTCAGTGACATTATGAGTAGTGATGGAATAAAATAGTGGGAACAATTAAAGTGTCAATTCAACCTCCCACATACTCAAAAAAATGTACTCTATTTTGGTAAAAGCATTGAGGCAAGGTTGCAAAGTAAACAATATTCAAGGAATAGAAAGTTGAACATGGAAAGATGGCTCCCCGCTCTTGATTGTCAAATCCATTAATCTGTACATAATACAAACTAACTCATATGAAATCCTAAACCATGTAAAAAAATTGGAACCTTAATGTCAGTAAACCTGAGTGGAATAAGTATGTCAAAATGTGTTGGTCTAGATACATTGAGCCAAATAAATATTATTTTAGATGGTTTCTTTGGTTAAAAAAGCTAGTGCTTGGTCCCTCTAACGATGTATGTAGTGTGTGCAATGAGTTCGAGAGTACTGAACATATTTTCTTTTATTGTTTGTATGCCTAGGCTATTTGGTCTATGTTTATGGGAAAGTTATGGGGCTGGGACGCTAGGTTGAACATCTCTTGGTTTGAAATTTTGTGTGGGTATGTCAATGGTCTAAAAAGTAAAGCTAAATTTTTTTGGTCAGTTTTATCCATTGAAGTTCTTTAGTTTCTATGGAAAAAAGGAATGGGCACCTATACTAAGGTAGGCGGAGGCTCCTTACTGAGTCAAGCAAACTCACTCTATTGTTGATTGTGGAACATATGATAGTGACCTTGAAGCTATCAGTGGATAGATTCATGAAGGTGTTGGATGAGGGGGCTACTCCCTTATTCAAAGAAGACATTAAAGACGCAGACTATTTGCCTTAGGACCTAAGAGGGGTGGACGACAAATTCAAGAACAAATTCATAGATTTTCAGAACTAGTACTCAAAATAGCATCGGTATGAGGCTATGAGACACATGGAAGCTACACATCAAAACTTTGACACAAATAGCTGGAATTGACTCCTACAAGCTAAGCAGGAATGTGGATAAGGGAAAAAAATTGAAAAGTAATATTGTTTATATATCTATATATTTTTTGAGTGTTTAAGTTGTGGATCATGTGACCCTACGATCTATATACTTTGTTATGTTTTTGGTATTTTGGTGTCTGGTTGGCTGATATACTTTCTATGTGACCACTCCGACCACATTCATATTGTAACCGGTTCTTGATGATGATTAATATAATTTGTAAATGAATTCCAATTTTAAAAAATATTAGAATTGAAATATTAATAAAATATGTATCTAAAAAAGATAATTAATATATTAAAAACAATATTAACATTAATTGAAAGATAAACTCAATTAATAAATAAATAAATTATTATAATATTATCAAATTAACCATAAATATATTTAAATTAATAAATAAGTTAGAATTGTTAAAAATGAAAATGATACTTCAAATAAATATTCAAAATAAAAATAAACCATGTTAAGATTGTTAAAGCTAGAATTTTAACTTTTACATTAAAAATTACATGTAACACCAAACTTAAAAAGTTAAAAATAAATTGAAACCTATTAAAAAGGCTAAAAAGTCAATTATTAATTTTTAATTTTTTTAATATTGAAAAAATAATTATATTTATTAAAAACTTATTATATATAAAATAATTATTAAAATAATTTTAAATTTAAATTTACAAATATTTGAACTAGGGCTTAAATTTGATGGCTGATCTTGCATGTCAATAAATTTTTTAATGACGGTTATCTATTCAAAGGTGCCCTTAAAACATTATGATATACCTTAGTGTAAGTAAAATTATATATATATCATTATAATTCTATATAAATTTTGACAGTCTATCCAAAATCTCTCCTTTCATTTGATACAATCTTCTTAAAATTTTGATTGTATTTTACGGAAAAAATCTCTAAATACGATCATACAGCCATCAAATTTAAGCCCTGATTTGAACATATAATTTATTATTTATATATTATATTTATTAGAAGAAATCTAAAAATCTAAGTTTGAAAATTTTTAAAGAAAAAAAATGCATTCTTACCCTACCTTTCCCTACTTTAAAGCTAAGATTGGACAAGATTGTTGTTGCTTTTCTTTTAGTTATATATTATATTTTTTAATATTTTAGAAAATTTGATGGTTGAGATCATTTCAATCGTCTTGCATCCTTCTCTGTAACTTTCAACCATTGATTTTCAAAAGTCCACTTCATATAAGAATGCCTTTGTAATAAATTAAAAATAAAATATTACTTATAAAAATCACTAAAATATGATTAATAGATATAATGCTCCAAAATTTTATTCATCTAATATCTTTATTTCAAATCTTTTTTTATATTACTATTATTTATCTTTATTTCAAATCTTATTCCCAATATTAATTCATAGATTTTTTTTGTAATGTCACTCTATAATTTTTTATTGTTAGGATTAAGGTTACGATCATAGTTATGGATAGTGTTACGACCATGTAGTTAGTGTAGAGATAGGTCTGGGATTAGGATAATGGTTTTGAATTTATTGTTAGGGTTAGAGTTAGAATTAGGGTGTAAGTTAGGTCATGCAAAAAAAATTTAACAATACTAAAACACTATAATTAACAAAACTTACATTTATTTTTATTCACATTAGTAAAACTTACATTTTTTTTTCAAATTTAAAAAACAATAATTACAATACTATAAAGGTAAGTACTATCCACTATGTGGCACTTGTTAAAGTATGAAATGATGTATAATAATCATTAAATAAATCAAACTATTCTAATGTTCAATTAATCAAAATATTCCAAGTGCATTCATTAGTTTACCATCATGTATATGATCGTAATAAGAAGACAAAAATGACCTAACATGTGACATTGCATGTTCATTTCTTCTAAATTTCTCTATCATTGGTTTTCCAAATGCACGTGTATTAAAAATATTATGGACCAAATCATCACGAAACAATGAGCCATTAACAATATCATTTTACTCCTTATGCTCTCTTATATCCTGATGATGGATCACAGAGTGTGATCCAAAACGTTGATGCAAAAAATACAACACAATCTAAGCCAAAAACACTCAACAATAATTTACATGGATTGTGGAAATCTGTTATCACTAATATTAAAGGATATTAATCAATAAGGCAAATTTCACTAGACTTATTAGTAGACAAATAATCAAGAGAATCACATGAATCCACGAGTATAGAGGATGAATTATCATGAGTTATGTGAGGGATACCAACATCATTAGGTCTTACAACATCATGAAAGGTAAAAATGGGTATCGTTATTCATAAATGTATCAATAGGATAAATGAATGTATAAAGAGCTAAATCACTATTCTATCCCATAAAAATATCGTTACCATGAATCATAGTGGCAAAGGCACTTAGTATGTTTAGCATGAGGGAAAAGGTGCCCATGACTATGATTTAGCAATATGAAGCACAAAAGAGGGGGTTTAGGAATATGCAATCTGTTACAATAAATACACAACCTAAGCAATCAATTTTAGAAAATGATAGAAAAAATAAGAGCAACTAGACATGAAACTTGCAAAAATCTAAAAAACTACCCCTAAATGATAGGAGTGGAGGTGTCTAGTTCACCCATTTTAATGAAAATAAATATGCCTTATAAATATATAAGTGTAAACAATGAAAAATCATAATAAAATTCATAACTATATAAGGAGCTAAAATGATAAATGTAAAAAGGGTTGATTTTGATTGTTGCATGACATGTGATAGAGATTGAAATTAAATAGATTATTAGAATCTCGTGATGGTCGAGGGCTAAGAAATCAATGATTCTGGATGGAGATCATGCAATGATTTGTTCTAGATGACATAGTTTTGTTTTGATGGCATGATTTAATGATAGGTAGAAACATACTATAAATACTTGTAGAGAATGCTTGTCTAAATAATAAATCTGTAAGAAAAATTGGTTAGTACTAAGAAGAGTTATTGGGGTTTGTCACATAAGAGGGGAATTCCAATCAATTTCCTTTCTAATAATCACACCTTTAAACTAACTCAATAGTTGATATCAATAAAGAAATAATGAAGATGCTAGATATTGTCATAGATAGAGTAAAATCTCGTAGTTGAAATTATAATTGATATGACACATATTTTTGATGTGTTGTCCTAATTTTCTATTAGAAAACTCCAATGATAATAGAATGAACTAAGATGATGTCCTTAAATACAAGTCCTAGACCCACAATTTGAATCCTTTGAAATGTTGGTCAACAAGTACCAATCATATTACAAAAGAGTAAGGTGGAAGAAAGTTAAATTTGAATTTGAAAATAAGAAGACAATATTATGATCATGATTTAATTCAAGAGACAAAATCATAATTTGAATCCTTTGAAATGTTGGTCAACAAGTACCAATCATATTACAAAAGAGTAAGGTGGAAGAAAGTTAAATTTGAATTTGAAAATAAGAAGACAATATTATGATCATGATTTAATTCAAGAGACAAAATCATAGATATGATATAGTTTAGAATGAATACTAGTCTTAACAATTATATCAAACATGTTTTAAAAAAAATATATAATATAATAAAAAATTACATTTGATAGCCAACCAAACAAGAGCTATGTTGCAGCTAGAGTCCCTGCCTAAAGAAATATTGGAAGTAATTGATCAAAAGAAAAATAAAAAAATGATGCATAATGAAGTCAATCAAACCATGGTAGTAGTAAGTGTATTTGCATTTAGAAGTTTTACTTTTCTGGGAAAATTGGTTCCTTAACTTTGAAGTTCCACAAGTGCACTTGGGTTGCAATTTTCATGGTGTGTATCATGATTTTAATGGTAGGGTGTGTATTATAGCCTCCTAATTGATTGCACAACCTTTGACAACATCCACACCACTTCTACTGATATGTTAGCTCCAAATTACGGTATGGACATCCGTCAAAGCATAATACAAATGATGTTGCTAAAATTTTCCTTCAAAGGTTAGTTGTAGGGCATGCGTGCATTTGTGTAGGATATGTGTTGTAGCCTACTAAGATATGTAAATATGCAACTCAAACAATGCATGTGCCTTGTTCATGCATCCTCATTTTACATACATTCCTACTAGGGTAGTTGCAACTATAATATTAAAAAAATCCCCTTTCTTTATCCTTTGATAGATTTTACAAGCCCTTCATAGATGACCTTTTCCAAAACTCATTTAGGAATGTCCTTGTTTACAATTAGTGACTTTGATACAATGTTCTTGTGATTTATAATCAGAAGAGACAAGATAAGGAGGTAACACATGCATAGTAGTTGTTTCTTATAAATAACACCTTGAAAACGACGAGATGAGTGAAAGCATACAAGCTAAGATGGTCAACCCCACTGTAAAACAAAAAATTGAGTCTATTTTCCACTCTAATTTTCCCTTCAAATGTTAAGGCATACTTTGTTTTCAAAATAAAATACTATAGACTAAGTATATATAAAAGCAAGTCTATAGTTGTTCAAAGTTTTGACAGTCTACTAAAAATCAACCTTTTAAGAGATACAATTTTACTAAATGTATTTTAAGACAAAATACATAAATACACTAGATAGAGTTTACTATGTGTTTTAGGGAAAAAATGCATAAACACCATCATATAGGAATCAAACTAGGAAATACAAATTTTGGCATGCTATTTACAATACCAAACACAAATATATCTTGAGACATGACACCCAATATACACAAAACATTTCTATTTGTATTGAACATAAATAAAAAATAGAACAAGCACACAAAATATTTTAGTTTATTCTTTTGCATCTAATCTTCCAACCTCTAAAATAAAAACTGAAAAATTATACATATTAGAAAACCATTCTCTTTGCCAACACTGTGGGAATAGGGTATGGATGACCTTGAATTCTAAGAGAGTAGATCAATAGGAAGTAAAACAAACTCTCTTCTTTTGGGGAAATGATTACACTGCCAGTGCCATAGCATAAAATTGAAATGCTATACTTCCTCTCATAGTTGAACTACAAGAAAAGGAATTCAAGAAGTCATTGGCATCACTCAATGAATGGCCTTGCAATGAATCAAAGAAAAATGGTTTTTGAAATGGATGGGAACTTGTAACATAAATGTCTACTGAAGTGCAATAAAATATTCACGATAAAAGCAATTGTAGGGTTGCAGGAAATAGCATGAAGATAATTGGATGGGAATTTTAATATCATTTTGAACTTAAGGAGTTGATGATCAATCTGACCAGTGCCATGCGTGAAGATGACATTCTTGAAAGCTAGAGGGCAATCATTTTTCAAATTGGTGGATATGGCATTGAATATGCATTTGATCTTAGAATAATTTTGGAGAAATTTTAAAAAATACCTCCAATCAGATCTTGACCATCTTATAGAACATATTCATCAAGAGCTTGTTGGAGCAAAGCATCATTGACTAAGTGTTCATGAATGTATTTCTTGCAAATAAGTCTCAATAAACAATGACATTGAATTATATCCATCACATTTGATAGGAAACATGAACCCACTTCCATTATTTATATATACATAGTCTATATTCATTCATTCATTCTTGTCTTGGTACACACAATAAGGTGCAAAGGAGTTAATAACTAGAAGGCCTAGAAGCAAGGGACAAATACACGAAACCAAACTGGTAGTAGATAGAAAAAGACAACGAAGCACTTAAAAAAGAGAATGTGATAATTTATGAATGGAAAAGATGAAGCCATTAGTTCACTGTTGCTATATGAATGAGAAATGGGCACACTTGGATTCTCCTTCGCCCCCACATGCGTGCGACCAAGACTACAACAATAGCGGATAAGCAGATGCTGAAAAAAGGTTTGCTTTTGCTGAGATTTGCCTATGAATGCACTAAAATTGCTAGGTGGGAAAAGGAATCTAATGACTGAGATAGAAGGGCAATACCTTGTTTATGCTTGCTAGTGAATACACCTAAATATAAGAAACTAGATGTCTTCAACTAAAGGCAAACAATTAATCAATGAAGGGTGACAATCCGTGAATAGATAATGAAAGGTATGCAAGTGCTAAACAACTGCAACAAACATAATGACACACCTCTGCTACCACATGGATACCCCATTCCGAGCCTTCTTTCGTCCATTTCAAACATTACAATTGCTTTTAATTTTTTCCTCTGCTCATTTTTTATTGAAAATTTGTAAATAGAAAAAGCCAAAAACCCCAACAAAAATACCACCTATCAATGAGGAAAAAAAAAAAACAAAAATTAGAAAAAAATAAAATAAAATAAATATCGGAAATTAGATTTGAAAAATCATGACAATGCAAACCATAGGAAAAGATTTGAGTAAGGCAGGACTAATAAAAAAAAAAATCTCCTTTACAATAATATGTTTAAGAAAAAATGAACAAAGTTTTAAGCCACGGCATCAACGAAACGTTGAATACTACCTATTGAATCTTATCTAATAATAAGCAAATATGTCGAATAAAATCCAATCTTAAGTGCTGGCGTAGAATACCCATCCATGCATAGAATTTGCATTTCGTACAACCACCACTTTCTATTCTGATTACCCCTCCATGGGACCCACCCCATAGACATGTGGCAAAACAGTCTTCCACTTCATCACCGACTTTCATAGATAAGAAACGTCCCTGTTGCACGTGTATAGACACGTCAGATTACAACCTATTCTGTCCGTCCATCCATACATTTTTTTCTCTTTATGCACGGTGAAGAAAAAAACAATAATACAACTTTTATCCCATCCGTGTATCGGGAAAAAATATTTATTTGCTATACACTGCATTTGCTCAAGAAAAATCCAAAAAAGAAATGGTATGCGTTTTAGCGTAAAAATGATACAGAATTGCATGGAGTGCAGGCTTAAATGTTGTTGTTCCGCAGTAATATCCAGTGCGGGGCGCTTCCGAATCACAGCACCCAAAAAAAAGCTGAAATTCACTGTAAGTTTTTATATAGTTTTTGGTTGTTGGTTGTAACTTCACATTTTTCATTTGTGGGTTATATATTGGCCTGAATGAATGGATTACTAAGGGTGTCTATTTGCTTTGTTACGGCAATCAGGGGCCGAAAAAACATGGGGGAAACAAATTAGTGGTAAGCAGCAAGGCTGCTGATTGTGGGGAAGGGGATTGTAATGGTGGGTTTCCAAGTATACCCAAAAATCCTTTTAGTGAAGAGGTAAGTTTACAAAGCTCCTATTTCAGTTTTTTATGATAAAGATTACTACACTTTTCTTGCCAATAATTTTTCTTTGAGATTGCTATGGTTCATGCGTTCTTGTAATGAGTAAACAAGAAATGGGACAACAGTGCACTGTGGTAGATTGACAAAAGTAAAGAGGGTTATCTTATGTGCGGGGTTTCTATTAATGAGATCTTTTTTTCGGCTAATTGACAACTTTTTCACAAGAATGGATTTTCTTGCGAATTCTAAACGAAAAAGTTCCCCAAGTTTTTATATAAAAAATTATATAAAGATATTAGAATTATTAGGAAAATACTGATACTCTAAGAGAACAACTTTCCTGGATAGGTTACATAATCCAAAACTAATATTACATAATGACAAATCAAAGCACATACACGTAAAAGCATCAGATTTCTCCTGGGAAATCATTTTGAGAAAAAGCCTGCAAGAAACAGAAGACTACTTAACTATTATAGTAGAAGAGAAATTCACTTTCGCTGAACTAGTTTCTTCAACTCATCAAATTTTATGATGTGTATTTTTAGAGAACATGTTCTCAATACAACATGCACTGCTAGAGAAGCTTTTCTCATTGCACTCTATGTATTGCTCTCTTTCTTACGAGCAATCCAACAACATATGGAAACTTATTATAACACCATGTAACCATACATACATCTATTGCCATGCCTTATTTGAATCTTGTGACAACAATATATAACCTACTCTATATATAGACAAGGAACAAACAAGAAATCAACAATGATTTTCTAAAACCATTACCTAAGAGTCATGGGTTCATCCAAATGCCATATGTGACTTTTCACATCCCCTAAGATTGTTTTCACATTCTGCAAGAGTTTTTGCACATTTTGAGGATTCCTCATTTGGCCCTCCTTGTCCTATTCAACCCGAGTGCCCCAAGTGTGACCTTCATCTTTTAGTATCTTGTCCTTTGGTTTTCCATATGCGACCCCCATAATATTTGCAATTTTAGTATTACATGCTACATTACAATAGGAGAAATAATCCTGACACCAAGTGTGTGGTTCCACCCTAAGTGGACCACAATTTACAACAAAATTTAATGGTATTGCTCAAGGTGTACAACCCACCTTTCTATCAAAAGCAACATTACACTATCATTATGCAAGGTCTACAACACAACTTTTCCAATATTGTCCCACCTATTGTATATAGTGCATTAGGGTCAAATAAAACAAAAACAAACTTTTTCATCTTCAACACCTAGAATATAATTAGATTCCAATTGAGAGCTATCTATAACCAACAAATTCACAACCACCCATTTTCTTGCAAACAACTCTCACTACAACATGGCTCAAGTTGTCAATATGCAAACAACTCTCACTACATGGCTCAAGTTGTCAATACCATAAAGACCCTCAAATTTGTCCTCCATTTGAGGCATTTTTCTGCAAACTAACATATTTCCTTCTAACAAGCTTGACATTTTCCCATGCACAAAATACTAGATTCACCTACTCAAAGCTCCCACTCAAACAAACAATATTTTAAGGCCAACAAGCCCTCCTCCCAAGCAACAAGCAACTAAGCTTTGACATCAAATATTAGGAAATTACAAATAGTCCCAAGAGAAGAACTATGTTGAATAGGGTACATAATTAAAAATCAGTACAAAATGATAAGCTAAGACGCACACACATAGAAACATTAGATTTACTCTAGGAAATCCTTTCAATAAAAACCCTACAAGAAACATAGCACCACTTAACTATATTATAAAAAGCATGATTACAATATAGAGAGAATTTCACTTGTATTGAACTAGTTTCTTCAACTTCTCAAATCTAATAGCATGCACTTTTAGACAACTTGCAACATGCACTCTTAGAGAACCTTATCTCAATGCACTCCATTCTTTGCTCTCCTTTTTGTGATCAATCCAACAACATATGGAAAATTGGAAGTTGGAACAACACCATGTAAGCATACATCCATTGCCATGTCTTCTCTAGATGTTGTCACAACAATATGGAACCTACTTGTATTAACTACTAACTTGAGCATCTATTTGTAGGCAAGAAGCAAAACAAAAAATCAACAATGATTTGTCAAAACCATGAACCCAAGTGTGATGGGTCCATCTAAATGCCCCATATGACTCCTCACATTCCCCAAGTGTCTCTTTGCACTCCCCAAGATTCTACACATTTCGATGCTTCCTCACATGGCCCTCCTTGTCCTATTCAACCAAATTGCCCAAGTGCGGCTTTTCACATTTGATGATTTGTCTCTTTGTTTAACCTTATGGAAATGTTAAACACGACATTACAACATGAGAAAATGTCCTAAAATTAAGTGTGGCTTCCCCTAGGTGGACTGCGTTTTTCAACAATACTACAATGTTATTACACATGGTGTACAACCCACTTTCCTAACAACAACAACAAAATTACAATACCATTCGACCAGGTGTACAACACACCTTTTCCGACATTTTCCCACTTGTTGTATACATTGCATAAAGGCTCAAATAAAGCAAAAAACCAAACAACCATGTTCCCACACAAAACTTCTATCGTAGCATGGCTCATGTCTTTAGTGCCATGAATACCCTTCAATTTGTTTCATCTGAGACATTTGTTTGCAACTTTGCAATGAATAAATTTCTTTCTGATAGGCTTGCCATTTTCCAATGCACAGAAAACTAATTCATCTATGCAAAGCTCCCATTCAAACAAATATTCTTTTAAGGCCAACATTCCCTCCTACCAAGCAACAAGCTAATACCAAATGTTAGGAAATTATTGAGAATCCTAAGAGAAGAATTGTGTTAAACAGGTTACAAGATCCAAAACTAGTACAACATAATGAAAAATCAAAGTTTTCACACATATGAACATTGAACATACTTTGGAAAACTCTCTCAAGAAAAAACCTGACAAGAAACACACCACCACCTAACTATATTATCAAAAGCATAAGTACAATATAGAGAGAATTTCACTTGTGCTAAACCAATTTATTCAACCTGCCAAATTTGATAGCAATGTGACATGCACTCTTAGAGGACCCCTTTTTAATGCACTCTATGCATTGCTCTCCTTGTGATCAATCCAACATCATATGGAAACAACACCATGTAACCAAATGTTTGTTGCTGTGCCTTCTTTGGATCCTTGACACAAGAATATGCAACTTGCTTGTATTAACCACTAATCCCAACACTCTATATATAAGCAAGGAGCAAACAAGAATCCAACAATGATTTCCCAAGACCATGAAGCCAAGAGTCACGGATCCATCCAAATATCCTGTGCGACTCTTCCAATTCCCAAGGGTCCATTTACATTTTGTGGATTCCTCACGTGGCCCTCTTTGCCCTATTCAACCCAAGCAGCCAAGTTTGACCTTTCACTTTCTGATGACTTGTCCTTTTCTTGTCCCTATATGAACCCCACCCCATAATATTTGCAATTCCAATGTTACAACATTACAATAGGAGAAATAATCCAGTACTAAGTGTGGTATCCCACCCTAGGTGGATCACAACCTATAACAACATTTAATTTTATTACACAAGGTGTACTACACACCTTTCTAACAAGAACGATGTTACATGATCATTATGCAAGGCATAAGCACACATTTTCCAACAGGAATTGCCAAAATATACATGTAGTAACAGTAATTCCATTTATTTACGCCTACTTCGCTAGTGTTTGCGATGGCTTTTGATCTCCATGGATGTTTGGGTGCAATCCAAGCATCTAGAGTTGCTTATAAATTATAGCAAGGTGTAGGAAGCATGTAAGTCTGCATTATTAGTACTAGTAACATATGTAATTAAAAGCAAGTGTGAAGGGCACTGTAAGAGTGTGTTATGACCTCACAATTGTTTTGTGATTCTATTATTGAGCCACGGCTTGTAGTCTTGCATGGTGATTTGGAAAGGAGGTACAATGTTCTGCAATTTTCTACAAGATTATGCTTATGTAAATTAATGGTGAAAACTAAATCTCACCCATACTATGCTACTTGAATTTTCATTAAAATGATTGTGGAATTCCTTTGAACTGTAGTTATATTATGCATTCGAAGTGGAAGGATGGTTTATACTTCATAAGCAAGCATGATTAGAAGAAAATCACACCATAAAGAGAGACAAATTTATCCTGGAAACCTCAAGGAAAAAAAAAGCAGTTGGAAGTGGCAAATGCACATCTTTTGACCATCCTTGGAACATAGAAACAATTACGAATGTGAAAAACTCACTCCAAGCATTTTCTCTCTTCCTAGTGCTCTTTGATTTCGAGTGCTTTCAAACTCTTGAGTTGTTTAGTTTGCCTAGAACTTCCTCCTTTGTGCTCTAGTCTTACTCTCTTGTATATTGTACTTTGCAACTAGAAGATTGGATTGTTCTGCCAAGCCTCTCTTTGATGATGCATTCACTATGGAATGTCTTTGATCATCCAATCTGACCTCATGTTTTTAAATAGTTGTTGGAGAATCCCCCTCATGCATTGGAATTGGAAGGCTCTAGAATGGGAATTTCAAGAGGAATTGTTGAATTGTTTGTTTCATGTCCGCATAGTTTGAACTCAGGATGAAAGAGGCATCCCTTTCATTTGACTGACAATTTTGTAATTGCCCTTAGGGAACCAATCGTTTTGCAAGTGCTCTTACAGAATTGACGGTTTTGAAACCATCCCTTAGAAGAATTGATGATTTTGAAACAGTCCCTTAGAGAACCGAGGGTTTGAAACTATCCCTTAGAAGAACTGACAGTTTCAACCACCCCCTATAGAACCAACAATTTTCCATTATTAGTTCCTCTGGGTTTTTTATTTGAGCTTGCAACTTCATAAGTAATAACACTAGTTGTTGTGTTATCTTTTCCCCAATCTTTATGGTGCATACCTCCCTTCTAATCAGTACCACAATAGCTTACTCTTGAAATATAGAAGAATATCTTCCTCCATCTTTGAAACTTCTATGTCCATGTGCCAAGAACAAGAATCCCTCACATCCCCCCCAACTTATTTTCCATGGTGATGCTCAACACTCAGGTGCTTTGAGATAGGAGGTAGGAGTGCTCTATCACACTTGTAACCTGCAATTGCTATAAGAATTGATGTTTCCTTGGTGTCCTTCCCATGATCATCTCAATGGCAGTCACTGCCAACTCTAAGTTATATGGATCCTCGTACTACAACTATGATGATATTTTATGTAAAATACAATAATGGTGGCTATGTAACCTTTGTAACATATACCCCTGATTTTTTTATTTTTTTTGAAAGTCTCTGTTTGCTGGTTTGCTTTGTTCAACGAAATGTTTGAGTTTGTTTCACATGTGTTTGAAGATGTATATAGCATAAGAAGTGGTTGCAATGAACGAGACACTCTAGAGAATGATGCTTTCAATAGAAACAACAATATGCATCAAGAGCATTCATTTTCTGCTTAAAAATCAGAATTTTACAATGAGTTAGCAGACCCGAAATATGAAGTTTCAGACCTGATAATGACTTCGTAACAGCAGCAATATGATACCAAACACCTCCCACTCCCAGGGCGATCAAGCAATGTTTGTCTCTGAGTTTCAAGCGCCTCAAAAACCACCAACCAGCACTGAATATTGAACTGGAACAAAGGTTATACAACAGCAACCCCTGCTCAATGATGCCCAGAAAAGTGTCACCTAGAGAAGTTTGACCTGCTTTAGAAAATTCAAATCTTCGCCAAACTTTGCAAGTGAATACTCTGAATGGGGCGGCTTGAGCTAAGGATTCCAATGATGCAATACCCAGAATGAAATCTTCATTTTCAATCGCCAAACCCTTGTAAACTAAACTCTATGAAGTGGTATGTGATCCCTACTGTAGAATCACTCTCTATCTGATTAGGGAGGATATTTCACCATTGAAACCATCCTAAGCGAAGAGGGTTTCCATCCTCAGTTCGCAACCCAAGCACTCTGGAAGAAATCCAACAACATTCTGTTATGTTGTCAAAGCCAAGATGTGAAAATGAGAGCCAAAATGAAAATATAAAGGAGCTAGAGCGACTGAACTCCAAAAACTTCTTAATTCCTCCTTAAATCCAACGCCCTTCTTGAGTCTTTTAAAAATTAAAACATTTTAATTTATTTCTCTCCATAGGCATCAACTTCAAGAAGCAAATATAATATCAATTTATCTTTTAAAAACAACTTTAAATTGCTTCACTAGGCTCAAGGTACTTTTTGAATGATCACCTTTCCCCCTCAACTTAATTTTATAATATAACTTTATAAAATGAATTAAGTGGTCGAATTAAACAAATAACCAATACTGCAACCTTAGGGTCTCCGAAAATAAATTGAGTAATAATACTACTGCGAGTACAATGGCCTGGGACCAACTTCCCCAAAGATGACTTATTATAAATAACACTGCTATAAATAGTAAGTATGTGCCAAACACCCAAACTAAGCAAACTGAAGAGCCATAGAAGAATTCTGTGACCAACTGAAGATAGCAACATCATGACCGACCACTACTAAAAATAGAAACCCTCCGGAAACCCCCAAACTGAACTGCTAAAAATAGCACTTACTATAAACAGCATACTGCTAAAAATAGTGACTCCAAATGCATTTTGAGCACAAACTGGGCAGCCGTTGCAACTTACTAAAAATAGTAAGTCCGGAAAAGGTTGTCAGATGCAGATGCATGTCATACCACTGCGAAGCTCTCCGAAAACCCAAAAAGAATCTAGAAACCAATCCTACATGCAAACCCCTGATTGAAATGCATGTCACATCCTTGAAATGCATGTCATATCCCTCTGAAGCTCTTTGAAAACCCAGAAGGAATCCATAAACCAAACTGCAAAACTCCGACATGCAAACCCCTGAATCCACAAAAGAGACCTCCAAACAACTAGAAACCCTAATTCTGCCTCTGCCTTGCCTACGAGTATCCAGAAATAGGCCAACAGTCACTGGGAAGTGTAGAGCTAAAAATGGGGACATTACAACCTCCCATTGTGATGCTCTTTTTTTCTTTTGTAGAAGTGGGGATTCCCAATTGCATGCTATTTGAAGCTTCCTCTCTTGGAATGTTCTGCTCTTTTCACCCTACTTGATACACACGATTAGTGACTTGCCATTCTCAAGTGGTTGCATTTTGTTCCCATGTTCATTCATGATGAGCATAGTGTCTCCCTTACTTGCCCATACAAATGGCATTAGTTTTCTTTCCTTGCTATACCATATAGGAAGTGGATCAAATTACATTTACAATGGCAACATTGCCATGAAAAGATATGCATGCGTACAACACTCAAAAATGTCCATACTGCTGTACATACTACTGACTATGCTGATTTTGCTAGAAGCCATATAGCCTTGTGCAACCAAGCAACCCCCACTCGCCATTCCTTGCTATACCATACAACAAGTAGACATGAGTACCAATCATTAATGAAAGAAATGTGAAGGCTGAAATTGACCTGTTACCTTAAACGTTTTCCCCCTTTTTTGGTCCCTCCTTGGTCTCCAAGTGGTCATGCTCTTCATGCTCACTCATGGTGAGTGGATAATTCTAATGAGGTACATAGATCCTTATATCCAAAGCTGCCTATACATTCTAATATGGGAATCTAGAGATATTTTCAAACACAAGGAAGGCAAAGTGTTTGATAAATTCAATATGGGGAATAGACTCATCATTTTATGTATTTGGAAATTAAATCTGACCTAGGAAGAATATGAAGTACTTATTGTGAATGCTGACAAGGCTATGAGAGTTCAGTGCCTGTAGTTCATAAAGCTACATGCTACAATGGGAGAGAAAGTGATGTTTGAAATAATCTATGATTGAATGTGAGCAAATACAGTGACAAAGAAGTATCATTAGAGGCAGACAGATGAGACTACTAGAGGTTTCACACTGGAAGGTAATAAGTAAGGTAAACATCATTTTGAAATTCTAGAATTTTTGAATAATTGTAGTATGCTGTTTAGGCACTTGTTCCTAGGATCACAGTTAGACAAAGGAGCTAAACAAATTACAAGTTTGGAATTAAGTTCCAAACATGAACATCACCCCTGGATGCACAAGGAAGAAATGGCAGAAGAGGGAACACTACAGAAGAATCTTGTAACTCTTTTGGTTGCAGATTTGGAAGTTACTCTTTGCAACAATATGCACACTTGGGAGAAGATCAAATTTGCAAATTTGGACACATACTGGAAAAGGTTTGAAGAAAGGTATCACTTTTCATCTCAATTTGCAATTAAAATCCTTACAGTAGATCAAGCTGATTTTGTTTCAAGTACATATCAGAGAATTGTAGGAGGTGCAGATGTTATTGA
>VDFB02267614.1:0-27474 GCA_007258455.2 Sequoia sempervirens | reverse complement strand
AGAGTTTGTAGTTTGGATGATTGCAATCATTTTTTGGAATTCAAATTTGCTGGCGGGAAGAACACAATGTCGTAGTTTGGAGTTTGTTAGCGTCGCTAAATGGCGTCGCTGGACCGATAGCAACACAATTTCTCTGTCAGCGACATACTTTCCTGTAGACACAATTTTTTTTAGAAAAAAAACAAAATTTTGAAGAAAAATGTGTTAGATTCTTCAAGTTCACCCTCCTTCTAGCGCCAAAATGTGAATGGTGATCCTAGACCTACAAAAACACACAATTAGTCCCATATGCAAGTTAGAAACAACATTCCCCATGAGATTCATTTGGAACACAAAAATAAGAAATAATATGAACATAATGAAAAAACTATTAAATCCTATTTAAATGATCAAACTCTCAATCCCATGGGGGAATTGGTGCAATTTTGATGTGGAAAAATGGCCCTTTCCCAACTCCTTGCAAGCTTGAATAATGATTGATGAATATTTGATGCTCCTTGGTGGAATTCCTGCATAACCTAGCTATGAAACTTGAAGAAGACTATGAAAATGGATGAATGGATGAGAAAATTCAAAATATCAAGATAATGAATTTGCATAAAGTTGTGGATCCAAAATCCAAATGAGAGCCTCTTATTTATAGATGAGAATGATGGAGGATGAGGCAAAATGGATGAATGTGGGATAAAAGATCAACCAATAGCATAAAGCCACTTGTCAACATGTGAGTGGACAAAGGTGGAGCACATTTTGGTCATTGTGCAATTAAATGCAATTAGGTGGAATTTCAAAATTGATGAAATGACAAGTTGGAGGGAGAAGAAAATGAAGTTAATGCCACTTGGCTCAAGGAAAAGGACATGTAAGAAACTTAAATGCCTTATTGGATGTACAAACCCTTTTGGAGGGGTTTTTCAAACTTGGAGAATATTCCCTTTTTGATGCCTTTTTGAAAGTAATTAGAGATTTAATAAATCAATTAAAATTATTTTCATGAGCAAGTTGCAAAAGCTAGAGGATTTGATGGATTAAGATTAAGATTAATCAGGATTTGCTTAATTAAGAGGGAGATTAGCTGATTTGACAATTTTGACTTAGACTTTTGGATAAATTTAAATCAAAATGAGAGGAATATGATTTTATATTTAATTAAATAAAGTTTTATTTATTTAATTAAAAGGGATGATGTTAGATTAAATCAAAATAAGATTAATTTATTTAATTTAAGGGAGAATGACCTTAGAGCTTAATTAAATAAAGTGAATTATTTAATTAAAAGAGAGACAATAGATGGCATTCGCGTGCTCTGCAAGCCGAGCTAGGGCGTTCGTGCCCTAGCTCGTTCTCTGTGTTTTGCTCGAGTCTGCGCTGTGGGGGTTTTTGCTGCATTCAGGGTCAGTGGGGTGGGGTTGCAATCTATTAAACTTGCGTTTCTTTTTCCTTTGCTGGTGATTGTTGTGTGGGGGTTCGTGCTTTCCCTTGGGGTTTTTCCATTTAGTCCAATTGTGATCCGAGGGTTTGCATGCCTGCCGAGGATTTTTTTTATTGCTATGTTGTGTGGGGAAACATCTAGGGTTAGCCCCAAATTGGATTTCCATTCAACATTTGGTTCGAAGCCTGTAGTGCATGGCACAAATGTTTTTGATAATACGTTGTTTTCACCAGAGATGGAGATGAATGATCTAGGGCCGGTTAGTGGTCCCCGCATAACGAAGATTAATGGGTGTTTGGAAAGATGCAAAGAGAGACTGAAATTGGTTATCCCGATGGAGTTTCTTGTAGATGATATTAATTACTATTCGAGGCACTCCTTTTATTGCAAGTTCATGGGTTTGAGAATTTCGCTACAATTTTTGGAATCTTGGGATCGGCGGACATGGATGCTAGAGGGAGAGATGGAGATTAGGCTCCTTGCGAACAACTATTTTATGGTATCATTTGATTGCATGGTAGATCAGAATAAGGTCTTTGAGGGTGGTCCCTATTTTTATAACCAGGTGGGATTGTTTATCAAGCCATGGCATGCGGGCTTCAACCCTACCGAGGCGCTACCAAGTCAGATTCTGGTATGGGTTTGATTGTCGTGGTTCCTAGTTGAGTACTGGCAGGATGATGTGTTGCTTTTGGTGGCTTCAATGCTCAGTAAACCTATTGGGTCTTCTCTACAGACGTAGTTTAAGAAGGTAATGACTTTTTCCTGTATCTGTGTAGAAATTGATCTAAGCAAACCATTGCCATATTTTGTAGAAGTGTGTGCTAGATCCTATACTTGGGTGCAACAACTAGATTATGAAACCCTACCTTTTCGATGTCGTCTCTATCACGAATATGGTCACTTGCAGCGGAGATTCCCTAGGGCTAAGCCCGTGGCACCCCAACCTTCTCAGCCTTCTCGTAATCTGCCTAGATTTGATAAGGGGAAGGAGCCTATTCCGGGTGATGGTAATGGTGATGATGGTTATGTCCCTGTCAAGGCTCACAATAGGAATGGGGGGAAAAAGTGAACCTTGAGGGAGAGGCAGGATGATGACACCTTTAATAGGTTTGAGGTACTAGATGATCTCAACCAACAGGAAGTGAATCTGGGGTTGCTGAACCTAAATCAGGGTACTTTGGGTTCAGGTCAGGATGGTCCTCCTTTGGAGGCTATGCAGGTTGTGCAAGAGGATGGTGTTGGGTAGATGGAGGCAGATCAACAATTTCCTATTTAGGTTGAATTGGATTCTACTCTTGGAGCTACGAAGAGTGGTGGAGGTGGTTCCCCATTTCCCCTGAAAGATGGTATGGATGTGGGTAAGAGCTCTTTGTCTTCTTCTCGCTTGGGTATTCTGCAAAAGGAACTGAAGAAAGGGGTTGGTGAGAAAACTTCCAAGCTGGGCAGGAAAAAGGATATGGATAAGATTAAATTAACTGGGGAAACTTTGGTGGAGTCAGGGTCAGTCAAGACTCTTGGTTCACATTTTTTCAGGCCCTCAAAAATGATCATTCTCTCATGGAATGTAAGGGGCTTGAACAGTGGCCCTAGACAAAAAGTTGTTCATGATTTGGTTAGGAATCATTCTCCAAATGTTCTTTTTCTTTAGGAGACCAAGTTATATGTGGAGAATATGTTGGATATGGTACGTAGGTTGTGGAAATGTGGTGAATGCCAGTGTGTGGGGGCTCTTGGTGCTTCCGGGGGGGTGGCTTACTTCTGGAACCCTCGAAAGATTTTCCCTCTTTGGTGGATGTCCTCTAGATCCTCTATGTCCCTAGTCGCCTCTTGTTATGAGACTGGTGAGTGTATTCTCCTCTCTAATGTGTATGCTCCTGTTGAGTTCCAGGGTAAGCAACTTCTTTGGTCCCATCTTCATTTTGTTCACAGCTTAGCTCCTTTCCATCTGTGGGTTTTGGCTGGAGATTTTAATGCTATATTTGATTTGTCTGAGAAAAAAGGTGGAATTGCTAGGTTGGAGCCTTCTTCTCTATTACTCAGGGATAGCATTTTAAATTTAAATATTTTTTATGTTCAGCCTAATAATGGTCGGTTCACTTGGAACAATAGGAGAATTGGTGAGAGTTGTGTTGCTGAGAGGCTTGACCGATTCTTGGTTTCCTGTTATTGGGTTGGAGACTTGTGGTCTACTAGATCTGAAATTATTGATTGGAGAGGTTTTGATCATTGGCCTATTAAGCTTAGTATTATATCTACTCAAACGCCTCGTTCTCCCTCCTTCAAGTTTCAGCTTATGTGGTTATGGGATTCTACTCTCCGTGAGCACGTGGTTGAGTGGTGGAGGATTGGAAGACCTGCTTTTGGTATGGCAATGTTCATTTTTGCTAGGCTTCTTTAGTTTGTCAAATATCAGCTTAAAAGGTGGAATCGACGATGTTTTGGTAATATCTTTAATGCTAAGGTCACTGCTCAAGAGGAGTTGAATAATATTACGCGGTTGATTCATGAGAATGGGGCTTCTGAGGATCTTTTGAGGAAGGAGACTAGGACTTTGAAAGTGGTCGAGGAATTTGAATCGAGGGAAGAGATCTATTGGAAGCAAAAGGCCTGGGTTGAATGGCTTTAGGAAGGTGACAAAAACACTGCCTTCTTCTTCAATTCTGTGAAAGACAGGAGGCATGGTAATTCCATTCTTGTTCTGGTGAATGATAGGGGAGAACGTCTTGCCTTGCACCAAGAAGTCTCTACTGAGGCTTCTCAGTACTTTGCTGCCTTATTCAGGGAGGATTCACAAGGGGACTCTATTAAGGAAGCATAGGTTCTTTCTTGTTTTCCTCAGTTGGTCTCCAGGGAGGCGAATGAGTCTCTGATGAAAGAGATTTCTCTTACTGAGCTAGAGGGTATTGTGTTTCAGATGAAGAGGGGTAAATCTCCTGGCCCTGATGGTTTCCCGATTGAGTTTTACCAAGAATTTTGGGATATCATAAAGTTGGATCTTTTGGCGGTTGTCCTTGAGTCCTAGAGGAATAAGAAAATGCTTCGTGCTTTGAATTCCACTTTCCTTGCTCTCATCCCCAAGTGTGAAGGGGCTGATAGGTTAGCTCAGTTCTGACCTATCTCTCTTTGCAATGTGGCATATAAAATAATTTCGAAGTTAATGGCTGAGAGGTTGAATAAGTGGCTTAAAGTGCTGATTTCGAAGGAGTAGAGTGGTTTTGTGGCAGGTCAAAATTTTTTAGATGGGGTTTTCATTGCTTCGGAGACCATCCACTCCATGGACAGCTCCCAGGAGAAAGCAATGTTCATTAAGCTGGATATGGCTAAGGCTTATGACAGGGTTAGATGGTCTTTCCTGCGGAAGGTCCTTATGTATTTTTGTTTTAGTGAGGAGTGGATCCAATGGGTCATGAGTTGTGTCACGTCTGTTTCCTTCTCAGTTTTGACAAATGGAGATCATTATGAACTTTTTGGCACCTCTAGGGGTTTGCGCCAAGGGGATCCCCTTTCTCCGTATCTTTTTTTGCTTCTTGTGGAAGATCTTGGGCGTTTGTTGAAAAGAAATGTGGAGCTTGGCAACATTCAAGGTTGGTGTTGGGGTGGAGATTTTCCTCCGCAATCCCATTTGCAGTTTGTTGATGATACTACTTTGATGGGGATGGCTACTGTTAAAGAAGCTACTAATTTGAGGCAGGTGTTGGACTTGTATCTTGTTGCTTCGGGGCAATTGATTAATGAGGAGAAATCATCCATTTTCTTCTTCAATACACCAACCACTATACGGAGGAGAATAGCTAATATCTTGAGGTTTCTGATATGGGCTCTCCCTTTGACGTATTTGGGTATCCCAATTTCTATTCGCCGACTTCGCAAGGGTTCTTGGCAAAATGTTATTGATAAGCTTCATGCAAAAGTTAATCATTGGACCCATAGATGGTTATCTTTTGCGGGGTGGGTTCAGCTTCTCAAGGTGGTGGTGTAGGCTCTCCCTACCTACAGATGTATGCTTCAGGTGGATCTGATGGGTTTTCTTAGGGAAATGGATTCTCTTGAAAGGAATTTCTTATGGGATGGAAGATTTTCATCTTCCAAGTGGAGTCTGGTCAGGTGGGATGTTCTGTGTAGTCCGAAGCAATTTGGTGGTCTTGCTCTTCAACAGTCTGTGTTGTCTGGAGAGGCTGTGGCTGCTAAGTTATTCTGGAGATGGTGTGTGGAGCAGGATCAACTATGGGCCAGGATTTTATCTCATAAGTATTTTGTTGGGATTCCTCGGCATGATCTTCCTCGTTACCCTCTTGAGGGGAAAGGCTTGGTGATTTGGAATACTCTTCAGAAGGGTGTGAAACTCATCAAGGAAGGTTTATTTTGGATTTGCAGAAGGGGCACTGAAGCTCTTTTTTGGTTGGATTCTTGGGATGGCTTCCCTCCCCTTACTTCTCAGTTCCCCAACCTCCTTCCTTTGTGTGAGAGATTTCTTGTGGTTGGCTGGTCTAGGGTGAGTGACTTCAAGTCTGTCTCTTCTTTTGGTTAGTTGGAGGTGGCTCGTTGGAAGGATCCCGCGGAGTGGCCATACTTGGGACTTGGGGATGAAAGTGCTGAGCTTCATAAGATTCTTTGTACTAGGAGTTTTAGTTCTCTCTTGGAAGATGATATTCTTGCTTGGACCCATAATCCTAAGGGGAGTTATTCTGTTGCTTTTGGTTATCATGTGTTATTAGCTTAGAAGCTTGCTGGGGCAGAGGTTCACTGGTGGAAAAGGGTGTGGAATAAGTTCTCATGGCCAAAATGCAACTGATTTTTTTGGACTTTGGCATGGAATAGGTGCTTGACCTGGGATAACATTCATAAACGGGGATTCCAGGGACCTTCAGTTTGTGTTTTGTGTGGGAGAGAGGAAGAAGATTCTTCGCATTTGTTCTTCCGGTGCCCCTTTGTTGTGCAACTCTGGCACTGGTGGTGGGAGGTTTGGAAGCTTCCTTGCATTCATGCTTGCTCTTTAGTTGAATTCTGGGATAGTCTGGGCAAACCTCCCTATGGAATCCTTTTTGCAGGATGTTTGGCACGCGGGCCCTACATTTTTACTTTAGCAGATTTGGCTAGAGCGGAACCGCCGAATCTTTCGTGATCAGAAGTTATTGGGTCAGAAAGTGTGGTTGTGTACATTAGGAATGGTGTAGGAGTCGGTTGAGGCTAAGAGTGATGTGGTTCTCCCCTTGGAGAGAGGTGATGCTGAGTTGGTGGAAAGACTGGGTCTTTAGGAAATTCACTCTTTTGTTGTCCGGTCAAGGAATGGCAGGTATGGGAAACAAAGAGTTGAACGTGTTGGTAGGTGGTTACCTCCTCCAAATGGATTTTTAAAGATTAATACAGATGGATCTTCTAGGGGAAATCTTGGGCCTGCTGGGATTGGTGGGGTTGGCAGGGACTTTGCTGGGTCGGTGATTTTTTTGTTCTCTATTCATGAGGGGGTGAAGACTGTTAACCGCATGGAGGGGCTGGTGATTCTTTATGCCATCGAGAAGGCCCTTGCTTTGGGATGGCGAAAGGTTATATGTGAAGCTGATTCATAGGTCTTGATTAATCTGTTGAATGAGTGAAAGATTTATGATATAAATTGGCACTTGGCTTCGGTGGTTCAGCGGATTCTTCAGGTTAGTTCTCAGATGCAAGCTGCTTCCTTTGTTCACATCCTGAGGGAGTGGAATCATGCTACTGACTGCCTTTCCAAATGGGCCTCTGAGCATGGTAGCAGTTGGAAGGTTGAGGATTGGGACCAGGTTTCCCCTAAGTTGCGTCAGGATGTGGATCAGTTCTTTGAGGAGGATAGGAGGATACATGGGGATAGTTGATTTTGGTTTTTGCTGATGTTTTTGGGGGCTAGGTCCCTTGGTTTTTTATTGTAATGTTGTTTTCTGATTTCCAATAAGGTTTTTACCCCTTTATTTTAAAAAAAGAGAGACAATAAGATTAATCAAATAAAATGATTTATTTAATTAACAGGAGATGATGACTTAATTAGATAAAATTGATTTATTTAATTAAGAGATGAAATATGATGACTTTAATCAAATAAAGATTATTCGATTAAATCATTAGCAAAGGAGATGATTCAAGACGAACCAATGTTAGTAAAATCAAGATCAGGTGTATAGGATCAATTGGTACATTTTGTTTACAACCCTATACACTTAACCATACACTCTCAATCCTTCACCCTATGCCTTATACCCTCAATCCCTCAAACCTTTACCTTAAACCCTAAACCCTACAACCTCAAAACTATACCCTATACCATCACCCTTATACCCTATACCTTAAACTTTGAACCATACACCCTCTACCCTTAACGAGCTATACCTTAGAAACTAAACCTTGAATATTATCCCTTATCTATAAATCCTCTACCTTACACCCTATACCCTCAACCCTATCCCTTAAACCATGAACCCTACACCTTATAACCTCAACCCTTCACCCTACACCTTATACCCTCAATCCGTACCCTAAACCCTAACCCAATATCTTAAACCCTAATCCCTATACCTTATACACTTAACCATACACTCTCAACCCTTCACCCTATGCCTTATACCATCAATCCCTCAACCCTCAACCCTATACCTTAAAACTTGAACCCTACAACCTCAACCCTCATCCCTATATCCTATACCCTCACCCTTATATCGTAAACCCTGAATATTGTACCTAAAACCTCAACTATAAACCCTCAACCCTCTACTCTATACCATCAACCCTCAACCCTATACCTTAAACCCTAAACCCTACACCCTCAACCCTTAACCATATACCTTAGACACTCAACCTTGAACATTATCCCTCAACTGTAAACCCTCTACCCTATACCCTCAACCCTAATCCCTCAACCCTATAACTTAAACCCTAAACCCTAAACCCTACACTCTACACCTTGCAATCTCAACCCTCATCCCTATACCTCACCCTTATACCATAAACCCTGAATATTATCCCTAAACCCTCAACTGTAAATCCTCAACCCTCTACACTATACTTAAGCCTTAATCCCTCAACCCTTATCCCTATACTTTAATCCCTTATCCCTACACCCTCAAACCTTAATCCTATACCTTAGACACTCAACCTTGAACATTATCCCTCCATTGTAAACCCTCTACCCTATATCCTATACCCTCAACCCTATACCTTGAACCCTAAACCCTAAACCCTACACCCTACAACCTCAACCCTTCACCCTATGCCTTATACCCTCATCTCACCGGTTCAACCTGGCACCATCAACAACGCTGGCACCGTCCATTAATCGAACACAAAATCAATGATTTAACCACAACCGATCAATATTAACTGACTTACCATAATTTATCGAAATGTATCATTAATAACTTTCAAAAAAAAAATAATAAAGTCAATCACTCCATTAAGATTGAATAAAAAATAGTTATAGACCTTTTCACAAATTTTTATGAAGATCCAATGGCGGAAAAGAAAGTTATTGCATTTTTCCCAAAATTGCAAACCCTAGGTAGGGTTCAGACCTGCCCTCACAAAAATGGTCATAACTTATTCAAATCTTAATGAAATTTGATGAGACTTGAAGAAAATGAAATTAGATTCATGTGGAAAAAAAATAAAATTGGTTTTAGATCCAAAATATAGACTTTACAATCCGTACCATCACAATTTTCAGACTATAAATTCTGCACAATATTGTTAGAATAGGGCAGTCTCACCAAAATAGTTATATCTTCCACAAAACTCAATAAAATTAAATGAGAGAAAAATAATTGGAAACTAAAAATAGAGATATTTCCATCCATATATGATAATCTATTATTTGTGTCCATAATAGGTAGTACAAAGCACAACTTTAGCCTGGAAACAATGTAAAAATCAGAAAATGCACACAAAATTTGAGGTTGTCATTCATCAAACTTCAAAAATAGTGTCTCCAACCCCCCAATTCGAGTTTTTGAGGGTGTCTTTATACATTTCCAACAAAAACAAACCATTTTCAACTACCTTTTGATTAGTTTGTTGACAAAACACCTTAATGACACTTTTTGACAAGTTGCTTGACAACTTTCTTGAGCAACTTTTACAATTTTTACAATATGGAACAACTTTAAATATTATTTGAAAAATGACTTTAAAATATGACTTCCTAAGACTTAAAAACCTCTAAAATGGTTTGATAAACCTTATTATAAGACCCAATACACAAAACAAATCAACTATTTACAAATGGCCTCATGGAGGTAAGAAATCAAACAAGTGCTCCTACACCACCTATGTACCTTAAACCCTAAACCTTACACCCTCAACCAATATTGTCCCTCAACCCTATACTTAAACCCTAAATGCTACACCATCAACCCTTCACCATACGCCTTATATTTCAATCCATATCCGAAACCCTATACCCAATATTGTCCCTCAACCCTATACTTAAACACAATACTTAATCCCTCGACTATAAACCCTCAACCCTTAACCTTATACCTTAGACACTCAACCTTGAACATTATACCTCAAATTTAAAACCTTTATCCTATACCCTATACCCTCAACCCTAATCCCTCAACCCTATACCTTAAACCCTAGAACCTACACCCTACAACCTCAACCCTCAACCCTATACTTAAGCCCTAATCCTTCAATCCTCAACTCTATACCTTAAATCCTAAAACATACAAAGTCAATCCTCATCCCTATTCCTTGTACCCTCAATATTATAACCTAAAACCTAAATATTGTCCCTCAACCCTATACTTAAACCCTAAATGCTACACCATCAACCCTTCACCCTACGCCTTATACTTCAATCCATATCCTAAACCCTATACCCAATATTGTCCCTCAACCCTATACTTAAACACAATACTTAATCCCTCGACTATAAACCCTCAACCCTATACCCTCAACCCTATACTTAAGCCCTAATCTTGCAACCTTCAACCTTATATCTTAAACCTTGAACCCTACAACCTCAACCCTCATCCCTATACCCTATGACCTCACCCTTATACCTTAAACCCTAAACCCTACACCCTCAACCCTAAACCCTATACCTTAGACAATCAACCTTGAACATTATACCTCAGATGTAAACCCTCAAACCTCAACCATGTACCTTCAACCCTCAACCCTATACATTAAACCCTGAACCCTGCAACCTCAACCCTCATCCCTATACCCTATGTAACATACCCAAAGTTCTACTTGAAAATTTTCCTATGTTTTAACCCACAAGTGAATAAATCATGAGGCCATAACATAGAAATAAATTTTTATTTTCCATAATTAAATTACATGTACATTCAAATAAACACTATTCCAAAATTCCATTGCATTTCATTGTAATTTCACAAAACTTTCCATAATATTGATTTCAAATTGAAATAACCTCAAATTTAATATTCATGCGTATATCCTTCCATATAAATGGTACAAAGTTCATACATATCTCTTCTGAGCTTCGAACACTAAAAATACATATGGTCTAGGTAATCCCCCTTCAAATATTAGCTGTCAACTAATGAGGAGAAGCATCACTCAACCATTTTTCTACCAACCATAGAATTATTGCGGTCCCTTGCACATCTACCTATCAGGCCTTCGACTAAGAGATTGGTTAGATAACCCCATAATAATAGCCTTTCCTAAGCTTGGTGGTGTCCTAAAAACTAGAATTTTACCATACAATGGCTACAACGTACATTTATGACAATCCCAGACTAGAATTCCTAACTAGATCATAGTGAATTAACAATGTAAACAGTGGCAAATTACACTACATTGGCCAAAGAATTCAACACTCAGTTATTTCGAGTGAGAGTCATCATATTCACACACCTTCCTAGCTCAATTTGTAATGACCACACATATTCTATGCATAGGCTATCCCCTTTAGTAGATTATCCTAACCCTAGGAATAACCTATTCCCTCTTACTAAAAACATTACACTATGGTAACCAAACTGAAACATAAAACAAACTTTCCTAACTTCCTTTTTAAATCAAACTATAAGTATTTAAGCATGACTTAATATAGTCTATATTAGAACACATAAGCATTCATACCTACATACATAGTATGCTAAGATAATCCCCTTATATGGGTTTAAACAAACCATAAAAATGTCTCCTTTCCTATTTCCAAACAATTCAAGCAACACTCATAAAAACAAGCAATCTTTTCAACTTAAAACATAAAAGTATAGTAGAGAACTAGCATGCTTGTAATCAGATAACTCCAATTGATATAACAGGTTTCCTAGCACAACCTCCACCAAACCGAACTTGAAAATCCTTCCTTGATCAAATTCCACAAATAAATCTCTCTAAAAATCTCACTAATCTCACACTAAAAACTCTTAATTCTCAACTCAATATTGCAGTAGAGTAACACTCAAAAATTCAGAAATTCGGAAAGCAAGAATGCATCTCCTTTGAAGTGAAAGGCACCTCTATTTATACAAAAAAAAAAGAAACTAAAGGTTAGAAATAGGGTACCAAAATTGACAATTCTTAGCTCAAAAAGTTTGACTCAACAAAAACAATAAAAGGTGGCAGCTTGAATCAATGTACAAAAAACACATACTCATCCAAGAGAATAAGTCAGGTCCATTCAACTGGACAACAAGAATGATAAGTAAAAATGCAAGGTGATGGTCTCCTACAAGTCAGCTCATTTGGCCAGCTCCCTATTTGACCAATTCATATATATTTCTCATTGTTGCACAATTTGTAATTGTATTGTAGGTTTAGAATTCTACTTGGTTCGTGCTTTTCTCAGTTTGGTACCACCAAATCACCATGTTTCCTATTCCTTCGGTCTTCCTTTTAGCTTTAAGACTAAGTCAAAGTTATTTATGCATTTCAGATAGCATTGCCTCAAAGTATTTACTTTGTCCATATATTTTTTTTGATCAGTGACTTTGTCCATATATTATTACCATGTATTACTTGGCTTTATATTTTTGTGCATAATATAGCTCTACAATCTCTATTTGCACATGTTTAAACATTAAAAATTTCCTATAATTTTATGCACTTTCTCTTTTAATTTTTGTGCTTTACATATAACATATATGAAATGTGTTCCATACATTCCATGTGCTTTAATGTATAAATAGTGCTATTAACATTTATAATATATAAACAGTGCTAGCAATATTTATAATATATATAATATATGTAGTATATATAATATATATAGTATATATAATATACATATACATACATATATGTATGTATGTATGTATGTATGTATATATATATATATATAAACAACATTACATGTTATTATATATGTGTGTGTGTGTATGTATTTACATATATATATATATATACAAATATATATCAACTTTTACGATTATAGAATGCATATACTTACATTCATTTATTTTATAATAAAGCACATGTGTAAATATATATACATACATACATATATATACATACATACATATATATACATACATATATACATACATACATATATATATATACATAGATATATATATTCATACACACATATATATGTATATATATATATATATATATTGATACACTCATATGGACGTTTCCATTACGTCGATACATATGCGTATATCAATATATATATATATATAAGTACACATAAATATCGTATATTTATTTAACATTGCCTTCACACATACAACATCGATTGACATATATATACGTGAAGTGTGTATGTGTGTGTGTGTGTGTGTATATATATATGTCTCCTTATCCATTTGAAATTCCCATGCATATGGTATTCCATCCATAAGTATATGTAGATACATCTATCTATGTATACTCATGTATGTATTTACTCATGTGCATGAGTACATCATAGACATGTACATGCATACATGTACATGCATACATGTACATGCATACATGTACATGCATACATGTACATGCATACATGTATATACATCTTATGTATATATCTCATCGTTCAAATGTAAACACACTAGAAGAACCCACAATTGATAGAAACTCAACACTTAGACTAAATCAACAATGCTCACAAACAAAACCATAACCTCTCCTAATTCATACACAAACAAGACTAAGGTAACTTACCATTTCCTAGGCTATTGACTCAACTTGACTATACTAGAAGTGAGTGTGTGAAATCTTAGTTAGACTCATTTAACGATTACTAGACCAATTCTCTTCTCCTGAGTGATACTTCCCCTCTCTTTTAAAGGATTGAATCAGTCCCTACATCCAGCTTAGTACATAGAAAACGTAGTTAATTGAATCAATTACAACCTTTTGCATCATATATTTCATAGACAAAATCATTGCATGAATTAATTTTGAATAAAACATTCATTTATTGTATTCCCAAAATACATAGAACATAAGCACACATATTTAAAGAATTTTCACATAGTTGGGTAAAAGTAAGTAATGGCACAATGGGGTGTAATATATCCCCCCCTTGTGAATCATCGTCCTTGATGATCTTAAGTATTTTACACAACCAATAAAACATAGACAAAACAATATAGTTCTCAAGAACTCTCAAAAGCATGTAAAACATAAGGAAACTTTTGCTTGATTTCAACATATTCTTCCCAAGTGGCTAAATCTTCTGCATACTGATCACACTAGAATTTGCATTGCAGAACCTCTTTGTTTCACAAGCGAAGCTTATGCATTCTGAGCACTCTGAGAGGCTCGATTGTTACCACCCCTAGGTCCTGAACCTGTAAAGCATTCCAATCAATGACATGATTATCACCTGGTATATACTTCTTAAGGTAAGAGACATGAAAGACATTGTGCATCTGGGCAAGAGTTGGTGGCAAGTAAATTCGATATGCAAGAGGGTTAATCACTTCAAGAACCTCAAAAGGACCTACGTAGCATGGAGCTAATTTGGATGATTTTCCAAACTTAATAGAAATCTTATGAGGCTTAACCCTTAACAAAACCTTTTCTCCTATTGAGAAATTTTTGGGTACCCGCTTGGAATCTGCATAAATTTTCTATCTATCATTAGCTTCTGCCAATCTTTGCTTAATAATTCCAACTTGCTCCTCCATTTCCAACAATATCTTTGGTCTTAGGCTTACCTATCTTCAAGCTTATCGTAGCTTATAGGAGTTCGGCATTTTTGACCATATAATGCTTCAATGGAGTCATCTTGATTGTGGAATGATAAGAATTATTGTATGCAAACTCCACCAATGGTAGGTAATCTTCCCACTTGTATTGTTGATCCATGCAATACATCCTTAGTAGATCTTCAAGTATCTGGTTAAATCTTTTAGTTTGACCATCTGTCTCTGGATGATATGCTAAACTTATATTCAACTAGGTACTAAGTGAAGAAAAAAAGGTTTTCCAAAACCTAGAAGTCACTTGGGCATCCCTATCCAATATGATCTTCTTAGGAATCTCATGCAATCTAAACACTTCTTGAATAAACTTTTGTGCTATAAAAGGAACTCCATCAGTTAAATTCCCAGGAATAAAATGTGCTACCTTGGTAAGCTTATCCACTACCACAATAATGGAATTATGCTTGTTACTTGACATAGGTAGGCCTTGCACAAATTCCATGCTTATGACTTGCCACTTACTCTTAGGAACATCGCAAGGATATAAAAGTCCTGCAAGGTGATGATGTTTTTCCTTCACTCTTTGACATTCTAAGCACTTTTCTACAAAACTAGCAACATCTCTTTTCATTCCCTTCCAAAAATATAAAGTCTTCACATCTGCTAACATCTTGTTCACACCAGGATGGCTAGAGTATGGTACATTGTGAACTTTTTTCCATACCAAGTTCCTTAATTCTTTAGAATTAGGCACACATATCCTTCCTTTAAACTTTAGCAATCCACTAGGTTCAAAATTGAATCCTTCATACCTTGTGTCCTATGGATTATCTGAGAGTACTTTCTTGACTTTCTCATAATTCCCAATGCCATTGCAACACTTGGTCCTTGAAGTCCGTTTGAATTGCTACTATTGAAGCGATTTTCCTCCTATGACTTATGGCATTCACTACCCAATTTTATTTTCCCTTGATGTAGTTAATGTTGAAGTCATAATCGGTTATCAGTTCCAACCATCTCCTTTGTCATGCATTGAGGTTGGGTTGGGTGAAAAAATACTTTAGAATGTGATGATCCATCTTTAGTTTAAATGGTTTACCCATTAAATAATTTCTACACATTTGCAATGCATGAACTATTATTGCTAACTCCAAATCATGCGACACATAATTTTTCTCATAGGGCTTCAACTTTCTTGATTCATAAGATATAACTCGCCCTTTTTGCATTAAGACTCCACCTAATTCTTCACTTGATGCATCTGTAATGAGAGTAAAGTTGTCCTATGGATTGGGTACCTTTAAGATCGGTGTCATCAACTTATTGAGTAGGTCAAATGAAGCTTGATACTTTTCAAACCACTCAAAGTTTTTCCCTTTCCTCTACAACAAAGTAATAGGAAAAGCTACCTTGAAAAGGTTTGCAACAAATTTTTTACAATAACCCACCAAACCCATAAAAATTCTAACCTTAGGTACACTCTTTGGCACTAGCCACTCAAGTACCACTTTTATCTTAACTGGATCCACTACGATTCCATTAGTTGTTATCACACGACCAAGATACTAAAATTTCTTCTGGAAGAAGGTGCACTTGGAAAGTTTTCCGCAAAGCTTATGCTCTCTTAACTATTGTAAGATAATTTCCAAATGTCTAAAATACTCTTCTTCATTCTTGGAATAGAATAATATATCATCTAATAAATCCAATACAAATCTATCCAAGCAGTCCCTAAGTACGTTGTTCATCAAGTTCATGAATGTTGTAGGTGCATTTGTAAACCAAAAAGGTAGGACTATGAAATCATAATGAACATATCTAGTCCTTAATGCATTCTTAAAACTGTCTTCATCCTTGATCCTTAGTTGATGATAACCTAATCGTAGATCAATCTTAGAAAACACTGCTACTCCTCGCATCTTATCAAAAATATCATTAATGCATGGCAATGGGTACTTATTCTTTATCGTAGCTTTGTTAAGCATTTGATAATCAATACATAAGAACAATGTACCATCTTTCTTCTTTACAAAGATTACTAGTGCTCCCCAGGGTGAAACATTGGGTTTAATTAGCCCTTTTTCCAACAACTCTTCTAACTATGCCTTAAGCTCCATAAGTTTCATTGTGATCATCCTATAGGGTGCTTTACAAATAGGTTCCACTCCTGGTACAAGGTCGATGGTGAAATCACACTCTCTTGGGAGGCATTCTAGTTAATTCATTTGGAAAGACATCCGCAAATTTTTGAAGGATATAATACTTTTCAATATGTGTTTCTCCATATTCCACCATTTCACCTTCTTCAACTTCTTGTGAAATGGATTCCTCACTTTCCTCAAGTTTTTCCATTTTAACTGCAAAGAGTTGATATCCTTTCTTCTTTGCCTTATGCATCTACACAGCTGATATTTAGCACAATTTTATTTCCCTAAGTGTTCCTTTCAATACTTGATTACCTAAGTTGATGAGGTATAAATAACCTCATGAATATAATAAGCCAAATACCATTCCTTATTTCTCCCAATCACTTTTACCCTGTCAATTATTTATTTTTAGGATTAATAATTGCTTACTTTTTGTAAAAAAGATGTATAAATATTTATTTACTAAATCAATTGAAATTAGCTGACTAACACTGATATAATGGTGTAGCTTTCAGTCATTGTATACGTCATTATGCATAGCTGAGTGGAATTCAACCAGTTGAAGATAAAGCACTAGAAGTCTAGGCATAAAAAATTCTCGAGTGCATAGTGGAACAAGTCTTTAAATGCTTTCTATTTACTTTTTGTTTAAAAACTTTATGGCTCCTCTTTGAGCCTTTAATATTTTTTATGTTATGGACCTCAGTCAGTTGGTTAGTTAAAATTATGTTCAAATAATTTTTCAATGTTGATCTTCCACCATCTGAAATCTAGGATTTTGTTAGCAGTTTAGTATATATATGTAACTGCCAGAAACAATGAAATAGTGATACTGTTATGCTGTTATAATATGCTTTGAACTGTCTCTGTTACACTTTTTCTAATGTGAATAAAATGAGCTTTCCGAATCTTATTGTAAGTTACTAGTTCTATGTCATGGAATTATTATGGATGGATTCATTTTGAAGATACAAAATTTCATGTTATCTGAATTAATCGTAGGCATACTCGAGAGTTGGCCACTCGAGGGAATCTCGTAGGATAGATAAGTATCTTTGTTTTCAATTCTGTTACTTTTATTTTGTACATGATAAATGTGGATGAATGTTATCTCTATGTGTCAAGCTCTGTTAATTATTTTTGTAGGTCATAGTACAAGTTTACAATCTCTAGTTTTGTTTACCTGAATTTTGGAGCACCCACTCTGGTTGTCAGTTATAGGTTGTTAAGTTTACTTTCTGTTAACAGTTAGTTGTTAGTCAATAGTTTTTTTATTATTAAACTTTACAGTTTTACTACAAGTATTTCTTTTTAGGTTATTTATATTCTTTCTAGTTTAATCATCTTTTGTTTTCTAGCTTAAGAATTTCATGCTTTCTAGCTTAAACAACTTTACACTTTCTAGTTTGAATGCTTTCTAGTATAGCTTTTTCTTACAACTGTTTTGAAGATTGAAAAAATCTAAGAGAATTAGCCAATATGTCCCCTATTGCTTACAACCTTTGAACACTACCTGGTTGATATAATTGATGCATTTTCATCTAAAGTGATAGGACCTAATGACAGTCTATCACTTTTTGGCGATGTTTCCAAGGACTTGTCCTTTTCTATTGTTAATAAGAGATTGATTGAATACCTCTTTTAGAAAAAAATAGTTTCTAGGCTTCTTTTTTTGCATGGTCAAGTAACTAGGCCCACACGGAAGATTCATACCAAAACTCCCCAAGAGATGTACCAACCACAAGCAAGGAGGAAGACATATTAGCTAAAGAGCTTATTGAAGAATTGATTGAGCAGGATCAACCTGAGACCTCCCTGTATACCATAGAAATTCACCCATTAGAACAAAAAAATTTAGAGGAAAGCATTCCTTTGCATACCCCTAAACCTCAGCGATTAGAGAAAACTTTTGAAGAGGAACAAATTCCTTTCAACATCATAGGTGATCGTAGAAATAATCCTAGCCCAGTAGGGGGAGCACAGACATTTATTTATCCTATTGATCTCGATCAAGATGATGATACACCTATGAAAAACATTTCACTAGCCTTCTTGCCAACCTTTAGAGGTTTATCCTCTGAAGACCTTGACTAGTTCCTATTTGAGTTTAAAGTTTCATGTTAGACATATGACTACAAGAATGATAACTAGAAACTGAAACTCTTCCCCTCTACCCTGAAGGACATTACAATGTTTTGGTTCATGGGGTTAGCTTCAGGGTCGATAAGCTCTTAGGACACTATGGAGTCTACCTTTCTAGACAAATACCAGAGTTACTATAGAGTTAGTTATAGGAAGTAGGAGTTATTCAAACTAAGGAAAAAAAAGATGAAAGCTTAGAAGATTACCTGGATAGGTTCATCTTCTTATCTAAATGATGTGGTGGAGAAGCCATAAGTCTGAAAATTCTAAAGACCATATTTCTCAAGGGACTTGATGAAGATTCTAGGAGAAGTCTAGATTTAATGGGAAAAGGAGATGTGTCCCAACTTGGACTCAATGATATCATTGAATTATGCCAAAATTTCTCTCATACTCGAGGAGGTATATGTAAATGTACTCTTTTTAGAGGATCCAATGAAATAGGAAAACTGCATGAGGAGATAGTAAATCTCAAAACTGACATTCTTGTTCAACTAAACACCACGCTGGATGGAATATAGGCTAAAACACGTAATCCTGAAACCTTATCCATCTATTGTCCTAGGTGTTGAAAAAAACATCTATTAAGGGAATGCCCTTTGGATAAAATTGACGTTTTCCAAGTTTGTGAGAAGATTCATGCTACTGATCAATGTGAGATCCTAAATGCAATAAAAAATTCCAAGAAAAAGACATCCTAGGTTGAGGAGGAGGTCAACTTTATGAATCAAGACTGGGGAGAAATTTCTCTTACGACCAAAACTCAAATCCTTCCTGGTGACCCCCAAACAATTGGAATAATAATCAATGGGTGACACCTTGGCCTCTAACACCACCTAACTAGGGAGCTTACCCTTGGGGACCACTTGAATGGGCAAATCAATCCTAGGGAAACCCCAAATGGCCAAACCAAACTCAACAACAATGGAATCCTCAAAATCCAGTGCCTCAATGGAATCAACCTCAAAATCAGTTTTACTCTGGGCCAAGGAGGATGCCTAATCTGCAACAAAAACTTTTACCAACTCCTCAGAATCCTCAACAGAATGAGCAGATCAACCAACCAAAAATTCTAGCACATCCTGTTCCTAATCCAAATAATAATTGTCAAAACACCCCAGTGTATTCAATGGAATAGGAAAATGTGACTGGCCTCAATGCTATTCATCGTGGAAACCTACAATTAAGGTCTAGAAAAACACACCAACAACCTATTATAGTTGAGATCCTGGATGAGCCAATTAAGGAATCTATTGAAATAGATAAAAAATCTTCCACTCCTTTAGAGCATAACCCAGTGAGTAATCAAGATAAGACCCTTTCACAATCTTCATCTAGAACTTCTGATTTACCTCAAGAGGAGGGTGGTCTGCCCCCAATTGATCCTTTAAAGGACTCCACCTTGAAAGAGAAAACTCAAGCACCTTTTCTAGAGCATCTCAAATCAACCACCTTGAAAAACCCTCCAAAAATGACTTTATCCACCGAAATCGTGCTAGTACAAGAGATTAAACAACTTCAAATCAAGGTTCCCTTGTTACAAGCAATAAAACAGATTCCTGAACTAAACCAACTAATCAAACAATTGTGCATCAAAATACCAGGAAGGAAACCAAAATGGATTAATACTATTCACATAAACAGTGTGCCATAGAAAAATGGCCCCTTGTCATTTTCAAGGCCTTTTAGGCCTTGTTTCATGGTGTTGGAACTATGTTGCTCCGATTTTATGCTGTAACATGGCTTGAACATGCTTATTTAGGTACTAAAACTCAAAGAACGTTGTCTTGTAAAGGTGTTGTGAAGTGTTGTAAGACATTTCTACATTCTTCTAGACTCTATTTAATGCAATTTACCTAAAAATAACCTTTTTACTCATCAACAAGTCCTATTTTGAAGTGTTGTAAAGTCTTGTAACAAGCTTTCAAGCTCTTCTAGGCATATTTTCACTATTTACACCCTTCTCATGCTTTATTTGGTCTCTTTATGCCCTCCTAAGTTGTAATTAAGTGTATTTTTTAATGTTATCCTGACAAATAACATTAAATACAACATTTTTCCCCACACATGTTTTTAGGTCCTAGGTGGGACCCATTCGCCATGGGTGGCGAATGAGTCCCCCTTGGCCCCAAATTCAAAATATTTTAAATTTCCTTTCGGTATTTTATTCAAAATCACTTGATGTCGGCCCATGATGAGGTATGAATGGATACTAAGGCACAAGAATTGTATAAATAAGTGATTTTCATCTCATTCTAACCCCCATTCATCAAGTTCACTTATCCACCTATTCACTCAAGCATTCAAGCATTTTACATCAACAATTCAAGCACTATTCAAGCACTTTGAAGCAGCCATTGACATTACTTCAGACTTGCATCATCAAGGGTTAGGTAAGTTGATAGCACTTGCATGTTATTAGTTTATCTTTCTCTTTTATTTCATTATCTTTTAAAGGGTTTAATTACCAAAAGTGGGGTTTGACCAAGGCAAACCCCTATTCACTAACCCTCAATCATTTTTCCCATATTGTATGTTTGTTTGCAACTCTTTGTATGGATATTTGACAGGTTATTAGGTGTTGAAGATTGATTTCCAAGTCAACTAGGTGCTTCAAGTCAACTTGAGTCAAATTCAAGCTTGGAGAGAGTTATTTGTCCGTTTTCTGCAGAACTGACTTCGACAACCCGACAAGCAGACATTTCCAGATCTGGTGTTGCAGAGTTGTCTCCTGATTTTTTAGAAATTTAGGAGAGGATTGATTCACCACCTGTGGCGAATGAGTCCCACCTTAGGACTGAAAATCTAAATTTTGTCAGATTCCATATCTCGACAGACAAAAACCAGCTCCTAACACTTTTTCACTAGGAGGAGGACTGATTCGACACCTTGGGTGAATGAGTCCCACTGTGAAAATTAGTGATCTTAGCCAACATTAACAACATCCTAGAATCATCAAAATTTTCCCAGGTGCACTCTGATTTGACCCATCTCTTTCTATTCTGCACATTTCATTCATTTTCTTCATTGTTTGCATATCACACTATGTTTTCAAACAAGGCATAAATCTCAATTTTGCATTCATTTTTGGTCATTTAGATTAGTCAATTGCATTTATTTAAGTTCATTTACATTAAAAAATATTGCATACATTCTGATTTGATTGAATTATTAGCATTATTGGCCCTATCTCTCTCCTTTTAGGTGAAAAACCCTAGAAGTGCAAGAGTAGTTGATAGGGTCCCAAAAATCTATGTTTCATTTTGGTGAACCCAAATTTTGAATACTTTGAATTTTTGATTGCATTCACATATTGCATATTAGTTTCCATTTGCATTAGCATTCAATTAGGACATTGATTTGTTATTACATTCTAGGACTTTTCATTTTGCATTAGTGAAAACTTCATTTAGATTTCATTTTTGCATTACATCTCATTGAAAAAAGTCAAAATTTGCATTCTACCTCTATAAGCATTCTGTAGAGCATTTAAATCGTCTTTAAATTTCTGAAAGACACTAAAAAACTTCATACTAGGACTCATTTTCCACCCAAGGCGAATCAGTCCCTCTGCACTTTTTTATCAGCATTTCTGACATTCTTTTGGCATTTTTATGCATTACTATTTCTTGTTCCTGCATTTTGTTTTCATTTACAACATCTATGTTTTAATCAATTCTTGCATTTTTTTTATTTACATCATGGAATTTTCTTTCAATAAGTTTTGTAATTCATTAAAATCATTAGTAGGCATGTCCAACTATGCCTTTGGATGTGACTCTAATGACCTTGAACTCCAACATGCTCCTACAACTCCTAATGGTTGTCCTCCTCATGAAGTAGACATCATTGGAGAAGATGATGATAGCATGCACAAGTTCTACAATGACTTTCTTGATAACCTAGAATCCAATGTAGCCTTTTACCCATCCATGAAACCACAAGACCTTCCCACTATTGCACCTCCTAATCACTTTGCATATTTACATCCTGAAGTCACTATATGACCTATGGTTCCTCCCTCAAGTGGACCTAGTTCCTCTCACCAATCACATTCACAACCCTTCTGTGAGAACAAAGTCACAAACATTCCTATCAACCTTGAGGAAACATATGGCAAAGGATTCACTATCTTAAGTAAACAAGGTTGTGACACAAAACATGAACATGACATCCATCAACTTTTTGAACAACAATCAACTGCAACAAACACAACAGGACTTGGATATCATGATCCTTCTCATCTTGAGAGACATCCTCTTCAACCTAGGAGACTTTTGGATGTTTGAACAGTGATCTTGAATGCTCCTCCTAACTTAAACATTCTCCTTCCACATGAACAACCATTATCTCCTTCTAATGACAAGGATGTAAGCATCCCTATGGGTCCTCTTCCTCCTATTCATGAACAAGGTGAATCTAGCAAGCAAAAACGACCTTACAAACTCAAAAATATCAAGTTTCCCACACATCCTCCACCTGAATGTGAACGGAGACTTCAACTACTCTTAAATAAAGGTCTTATACTTTTACCACCTATGAATAGGTTGGTTATTCATCTGAAAGACTCTAACATACCATTTTGCAAATATCATCGGATCCTTGGACATCGCACTAAAGAATGTTAGACATTGAAGGAAATACTGGATAAGTATCACTTCACTGATACCGATTGTTTCCCCGTCATACCTTAAAGCAACCAAATCCCATCATCATGCCATAGATTTAGAATTTCCTATTCTCACTATTTCATGATCCTTTCACATCACCCACCTTGGCTCATTCTTGCCTTTACCCTTTGTGGAGGGAAAGACATTGTTAGCCTTGTCCTTGTAATGCACTTGTCTTTGTCTCTTAACTATGTTAATCCTTTTCCGCTTATCTATTTAAGATTAAGAAACCAATACCTTAGTTAATGGTTGACTTACATTTGCATTAATTGTCCCTTTTTTTCCTTTTCTTTTTATGTGTGTATCGTGTTCCCCCGTATCGTTCATTTGATATTCTCTCTCTTTGTACACTTCTTCTATTTGTACCTCTATTCTTCTATTCGTCGTGCATTCTTTTTCATTTTCATTTTGTGTTCTCCTTTTGGGGATGACGCAAAGCATAGAGACACCCTATGTCTCTTCCATGTTGACAAAAGGTCCTTGTATTTTCTCTTTTTTTTGTGTTCTCCTTTTGGGGATGACATAAACATGATGTATGTCTCTTCCATTGGCCCAAAAGTTCTTTGTCTTTTCTCTTTTGTTTTTGTGTTCTCCTTTTGGGGATGACGCAAAGTGTATAAACACCCTATGTCTCTTCCATGTTGACCCACAAGGTCCTTGTCTTTTTTTTCTTTTTTTTTGTGTTCTCCTTTTGGGGATGACGCAAGTCATCAAGATCAAAATGTCTCCTTCATGTTGACCAAAAATATTTTTCATTTTCTTTCGCATTTTCATTTTCGTTTCGCTTGTGTTTTCCTTTTGGGGATGATGCAAGGCATTGAGACCAAAATGTCTCCTTCATGTTGACCCAAAACATACTTTATTTTTCCTTTGTTTTCACTCTCTTTATATCATTCTTCCAGTTCTATGTGCTTTGGGGAATGATGACAATTACGAGCTCTTTCATAAAAACATTGCGGCAATGAACATACTGACCCCAAATCCATAGATCCCTTATGTGTTTGGTGTGCTTTCTTTTCTAGGGGGGAAACCTCCTTTTCTTTTTTTTCATATTTCTTGACATGATGCAACCTAACTTTGAAACATATGACTTGGCATAGGGCTTTCCAAGTTGGATCTCATGTCTTGTTTTTTTTTTCCTTCTTCTCTACTTTAAAGTAATTGCTCACATAACGATGTGTAGGAATTCATTTAAAGTGGGGGGCATACATTACCATTAATTCATTTTCATTCTTGGTTCCTAGTGTATCCTTGTTGTTTATATGATGCGTTTGTCACTTCATGGATGACATTGGGTGCGATGTCCTTCATAAGTGTGATCTATCTTAGCATATTACATTTCTCTTGGTGGCTTGATGCGACGCACTGCATCCCCTAAGTTGTGAATATACTATTCTTTGATTGGTCCTCTCTTGGAGACAATAGACACAATGTTCCCTAAGTGTCTAACCTTGCATAAATTGAACAAGACTCCTTTGAACATCTTTTCACATTTTACATTTTACGTTTTACATTTTTTGCATTTTTTACATTTTTCATTCCTTTTTTCCACCTTACATAACGCAACTTGCATGACTGTGGTACCTTTGTATTTTTGTTCATGAACATTCCTTTTTCTTTGTGGCGCCTTGTTAAAGTTATTAGGTGGTATAACTTTGACATGGTTGAGCGAGAAGCCCACCTAGTGGAATGAATTTTCCCCATAACCACTTTTGTGTTTGTGAGTGCATACCAACTAGTGTATGTATCTTACCTTTTTTGGATTTCTCACCCCGCAAACAACTAGTTTTGTGGCCCCAGAGTGAGTATACAGTTGGGATTTCTCATCCCATAGACAACCTAAAGTTCTATGGCCCTAGAGTGAGTACACATTCTCTTTTTCAAACAATCAACCTAGATCTCTTTTCACAACTAGTTGGATTGGCGATTGAAGCTTCATCCAATTCTTTTCAACACTTGTGTGTTCCTTTGTTCTTATGTCTAGTTTTCCATGGGATCTTAATCCTGGGGGCTTGATCATCCCTCTTTATCGTTGTCATTCCTTGCTAACATAAGTGCATTTGAACCCTCCCCTCAATGTTCATGGCTACTTTAGTGTGAGTTTGAAATAGGTTCATCCTCTCACTAAAGTGGGGGCTAAATGTGTTGTAGAAAAATGACCCCTTGTCATTTTCATGGCCTTTTACATCTTGTTTCATGGTGTTGGAACTATGTTGCTCTAAATTTATGTTCTAACATGGCTTGAACATGCTTATTTAGGTACTAAAACTCAAATAATGACGTCTTGTGAAGGTGTTGTGAAGTGTTGTAAGACAATTATACATTCTTCTAGACTCTATTTAATGCAATTTACCTAGAAATCACCTTTTTACTCATCAACAAGTCCTATTTTGAAGTGTTGTAAAGTCTTGTAACAAGCTTTCACTCTCTTCTAGGCATATTTTCACTATTTACACCCTTCTCATGCTTTATTTGGTCTCTTTATGCCCTCATAAGTTGTAATTAAGTGTATTTTTGAATGTTATCCCGATAAATAACATTAAATACAAAAATTTTCCCCACACATGTTTTTAGGTCTTAGGTGGGACCCATTCACCATGGGTGGCGAATAAGTCCCCCTTTGCCCCAAATTCAAAATATTTTAAATTTCCTTTCGGGATTTTATTCAAAATCACTTGATGTCGGCCTGTGATGAGGTATGGATGGATATTAAGGCACAAAAATTGTATAAATAAGTAATTTTCATCTCATTCTAACCCCCATTCATCAAGTTCACTTATCCACCTATTCACTCAAGCATACAAGCATTTTACATCAACAATTCAAGCACTATTCAAGCACTTTGAAGCAACCATTGACATTACTTCAAACTTGCATCATCAAGGGTTAGGTAAGTTGATAGCACTTGCATGTTATTAGTTTATCTTTCTCTTTTATTTCATTATCTTTTAAAGGGTTTAATTACCAAAAGTGGGGTTTGACCAAGGCAAACCCCTATTCACTAACCCTCAATCATTTTTCCCCTATTGTAAGTTTGTTTGCAACTCTTTGTATGCCGATTTGACAAGTTATTAGGTGTTGAAGTTAGATTTCCAAGTCAACTAGGTGCTTCATTTGTCCATTTTCTACAGAACTGACTTCAGCAACCCGACAAGCAAACATTTCCATATCTAGTGTTGCAGAGTTCTCTCCTAATTTTTTAGAAATTTGGGAGAGGACTGATTTTCCACCTATGGTGAATGAGTCCCACCTTAGGACTGAAAATCTAAATTTTGTTAGATTCCAGATCTCGACAGACAGAAACTAACTCCTGACACTTTTTCACCAGGAGGAGGATTGATTCGCCACCCTGGGAAAATGAGTCCCACTATGAAAAATTAGTGATCTCAGTCGGCATCAACATCTCAAAATCATCAAAATTTTCCCAAGTTCACTCTGATTTGACCTGTCTCTTTCTATTCTGCACATTTCATTCATTTTCTTCATTATTTGCATATCACACTGTGTTTTCAAAAAAGGCATAAATCTCACATTTGCATTCATTTTCGGTCATTTAGATTAGTCAATTGAATTTAATTAAGTTCATTTACATTAAAAAACATTGCATACATTTTGATTTGAGTGAATCATTAGCATTTTTGGCCCTATCTCTCTCCTTTTAGGTGAAAAATTCTAGAAGTGCAAGAGTAGTCCATAGGATCCCAAAAATTTATGTTTCAAATAGATATATAGCTGAATTTTTGGCTAGAAAAGCTGCAACTCCGAAATATGATGACCCAGGTAGCCCACTTATAATAGTAAAAATTAATGAGGTAGAAATACCTAATGCACTTGTTGACCTAGGAGCAATCATTAATGTAATGACAATTGATGTTATGGAAAAATTGGGACTCACTAATTTACGTCCCACCACTACAGTATTGTAGATGGAAAATCAATCTATAGCTATTCCAAAAGGTGTCGTAGAAAATATTCTTGTTAAGGTTGATGGTTGGGAATAT